>CM060949.1:128417367-128447367 GCA_030765055.1 Mantis religiosa | reverse complement strand
TCAGGAGTATAAATCCTGTCCATCTTTCTCAAGAGATGCTTTATGGTTCCAAGATCTCTATCACATGGGGAAAATGAGTGGCAACGTACAGGGTTTGTGAGTTATTGTCACAGCGAGTCACAAAACACGTGATGTCATCAAGTGTAATATGCCAAACGCCACGAGCGAAATTTACCGCGGAAAGAACCTAAGCGCCGGCACTTGGGTTCTTTGTGAAATAAACGGATTATTTTCAAGGCTGAAAATAGCATTTCTGATATGAAACATAGGTTATTTATGCACCAAAAGATGTATTTATCTTTAAATTGTACAGTACCACTAAAAACACAATTTCTGATATTTTGTCTCTTAGGTGGTTTCTCAAATAAACGATTCAATTGAGCAGAACTTTTTATGATGGAGAGAGCAAATAATTCACTCAGATAATCAACACCAACCTAGAACTGAACATGATAAACCTCCTGGACACAAAAACATGTTCATTCTATATTCATACGTATAAATGTGGGAGACTGAATATTTGATTTGCAATATTTGCCTGTTACAAGGAAATGATATGTTTTTAGACAAGTTATTGTTCAAAACTGTATATACTCTATCATATACGGGTGCGTGCATATTAAAAAAACAACACATACGCACACAACACACACACACACACACACACACACACACACACACACACACACACACACGCACACGCTCAGGCACGCTAAAGTTGTTCGTTCCTGCGTCATTTGAATGTGTTCTAAAGCAGTCATCACTAAATTTAAATAATTCTGTCTAAATTCAGAATTATTTAAAATAGAAATACACTGTCCTTACATATAGTCTTTCGCGACCAAATAAATCTGAACGCATTTTCAGAAAAAGAATGTACTTTTTTGAAATTCACAAAATATTTGTTGAGCTTCGAATAGAAATGAGCTGTACCTAATGTTGTTGGTCCAAATCAGATTTTACCGATTAATGTTTGCAAGCAAATATATTTTATTGACATTTCCTTTTAGAGCTCCCATTAAATTAGAATAATTAAAAGAAAGAAAGTATAAAAGAAAGATGTGAAGAAAATAATCGCCCAAACTGGGCGGCAACTTCTTTTACCCATTTGTATCGCGGGTTATTCTATCCGTCAAATTGCAGGCGCCAACCTGCAGTTTTTGGACTCTTACTGCATGGTATACTGCAAAAAATTATAATCACAGCTCTTGTTGTGCTCATATCTTCTTTTTTCGTAGAATATCTCAACGATTGTTACTTAGCTTATAATAGAGCTTGCGTTGTTAAACTTCTCACAAAATAATGGATGGCTGAACTGTTAATAATAACTGAATGAAATAACATTACAATAGTCGTCTTATGCGGCCCAATCTCGATGGTACAATCGAGAATGTAACATCCAGTTGTATAAACATAAATTCTACATTATACAGAGAGTATTGCATAGGCTTAGGGGCACAACTAGCATCTAATAGGATTTAGTATTTTCTTTATATGGTTGAGTAAACGCCGTGATTTGGAGCGTTTGAATTATATGTGTGTTGTGAGGTTGGCATTCAGAAAACCCCTGTACGAATTCCATAAATTATCCACTCAGAAATTGGTTTTTCCTGCTCGTTAGGCAGGGGTAAATTCTTTGTGTCATTTCCATTTCATTGTTTCCTTCTTTACTTTCCGATTGTTTCTAGGTTTTGTGGCTTATAGCGGTGCCGTACAGATGGCGCAGGTGTTTGCTTATAGGAATGAGACACTAGAGGACTGCTAGGTCGACGGGATATTCATAGCCCTCTCTATGCAGCTACAAATTCCAGACGGGACTTTGAATCTGAAACTGTTACGGACTTGGCTCATCTCCGTGGCCTGTGCTTCCTTCTTTCATCTATTGCTCCTTAATGTGTAGCCAAATACATCTATGTAGGTCGCAGTGTATGAAATGTTCTCTTGTGTTTTATAGCCTATATGGAGTATTACAGAAATTCGTAGTAGTATAAAATTGTGTATATTTTTTAAAGAGGGCACTATGTTTTAAACGCCTTATTGCACCCTTCATCCTAATTCAAATGATATGAACAAGAACAGTCATAACTTTTCATTCCCATATACCAAGGTCATTTACAAAGAACTTGACTTATTATAAAGAAGGAGCCGGGTTCTATGCCTTTAAAACTGAAATCTAAAGTTTTATTGTATTATCTCCTCTCTTTAGAGTTTAGTTAAATAGCCTTGTACCTCTAATGAGAGACCTTAGGTTATTAATTATAATTAATTTTAGGAAAATCATCTTCTGGGTGTATTGAGCCCGGTAATTCAAACGTTTTCCAATCCAAAGCTTTACATTCGAAGATTTTATGAGAGGCTGTTTCTTCCTCTTCATTACACAAACTACGTATTGGTTCTTCTTTGAAGATTTCCATTGTATGCAGATGTTTCCTTAATCTACAATGTCCTGTCAATAGGCTTGTTATCAGGTTTATTTGGGATCTATTGAGTTTAAATATGTCGGACTACTCATCATTCCTTTACTGTGCTTGCATCTTCTGTTTGCTTCCATTTTTGCTAGTGGTAATATTTAATCCACCTATCAATGCGTTTAAAAGGAAAGCATTATTGAAAATTATGTGTATCAAGAGGTGAACTACAATGATCTACTCCTCTTGGTGTGTATGATAATATGATCTTAAGTTATTCCATTGTTGTGAAATCTTGCTTCAACTGTTAACAAAACTTTAGAACAAGATGATATGACATGTTAAACATTACTTATAAAGCAAAACTGAAATACTGACATACACTTCAGAATGTGTGAGAATAAAAAACAGATATTTTTAATTCTGTACCACTGGTCTCCTAACTAAAATGTAGTGTTACATTGACAGACTTTCATTATTCATCACTGTTCATTTATTTGTATGTAACTATTATAAACTATTCCTACAAACATTCATTGTTCAGTTCCATGCAAATTGTAATAAATATTGCTAAACATACTTCATTGTAAGTGTAAAGGAGGTAAAGAAAACCCAATCAAGTCATATTTAAAAGTAAATCTCTATAAGCTGGCACTAAAAATCCATGAGACCATGAGAAACAAGAGAATAATGCAGACTCTAAGAAAATTTTAAGGTATAAGAAAATGCAAACAATACTGATGGTTACCACGAACCCATGAACCATAAAAAGGCTTATGGGGAATGCCTTTTAGAATCCTATACCTTTTAAGGTACGTTTTTATCTATTTATTATACTTTACCCATTGTGCAGAATTATAATCTAATCCTTAAGACTGAAACAAATTTCACAGAACATTTTTGGAAAATGCAAGATATATATTTGTAAAGTATGTGGCATATTAATAAAAACTTTAAGAGCCATTTTGTGAAAATAAAGATATATCAAATAATGGTCCATGTAAAGCATAATTTGAAACAGACGAATGGTTTTTTAATGTTCTTGTAACATCTTTGGAAGATACTGAACTTAAATACCAAGTTTCTCTCTCTCTCTCTCTCTCTCTCTCTCTCTCTCTCTCTCTCTCTCTCTCTCTCTCTCTCATGCATGCACACACATACACAAATCCTTTTTGGATATAGGGACTCTCAAAATGTACTTCCAATGATATCTGAGTATCAAATTGTTATGTAGAATACAACAATCCTACCTGCTAGGTACCTGTAATAAAGTAAAATTAATCTAAAGTTACAAATAAAACTCAAGATGGATGAAACTAATGCATGTATAACCAAAAAAGACAAAAGAATATAAGTCATATAGCCTATATGACTTATATTCTTTTGTCGTTTTTGGTCATATCTGCAGTGGTCATATTGGCGGTCATTCTTTTGACACATATCGCATGTTGGTGATGTGTTAACTTGTGTATGTTGGGTTGCTGGTAGTTTGGATTTTTGATCATTAGACCACGCACACACTTGCACTACCGTTCATACTTCCAGATTCTGGGGAAAATGGGAAATCATTTGTTTGGAGAAAAATCCCAATCCCCAGCCGGGAATCGAACCCAGGACCCCATGAAGACAGTCAGGTTCTCCACCAATGAATTAGAGGTCCAGCCTTATATTCTTTGAGAGGGACTTATGGGAGAATCTTTTATTGTAAATTACACTTAACCTTATTCAGAAGAGTATTATTAATACATTTGTTTTTGGTTTACAAATAATACTTTTGTCTGGTAGGCTCGAAAAACTATCATTTTGCCGTCTATTGTAAAATTCAAGTATTTGTCAATCCAATGCCATAATAACTGTGTTTTCACTTGTTTTGATGCACATACACTTAAAAAACTCTAAGACTTATTCATTCCAGACAACAATGTGTTGAATGATATCTGAAAGAAGTATGTTACTACCCGGATAGAATTATTTTGCTCCCTCTCCACAAAATATTGAATAGGAATTTTAGATCACCAAACACTGTTTAAGAGTAAATTAGTTATGTTATAGCTTTTATATTCTATTTAGGTATTTTTAAGTAGTGCAAAATTAATAGTGATCCAGTCTGATCCATTGAACCTATGCTCCAACTGGGGCATCCCCAGGAGGAAGGATGAGGCAAGAGAAGACAGAGGACAGCGGTCCCAAGGAATCATGACAGTGCAGAGGACAGGTTCTCACCAATTGACCAATTGGAAATTCCCTGGCAGGCAAGTACAGCCGGTATCCCACCCACCGCGGTCCTGAAACAAACCACCAGGTACAACCAGAGACTGTCCTACTGAAGGAGGAAGTGTTAATCAGGAGCATATCATCCTTCCATACAGCATCGAGACTCCTGACGATACTTCTACCTTGAAAGAGACCACTAAACGAGAAATGGTGTGAAATGATAATGAGATGAAATGACATGAACCTACCCTGCATTTGCCTGGCAACCCAGGAAAACCCTGAAAAAAAAACCATAGACCAGGTAGGCTGGCCACAGGAATTGAACCTGGTCCTCACAAATGTGGGCTGCAGATGAAACTGCCTGAGCCAACCCGCTTGGTAAACATGTTTATAATATTACATTTTTTTTTCTCTACTTATTAGTATTTTTTGTACAGTTTTTTATAAACTATTTAACAAAAGCTTATGGTTCTCTCTACTTCAAGTTAAATTGAGATAAGTGTTTGCAGAAGTAGCTCCATTATAAATTTCTTTATTGGTACAAGGAAAAATATTAAAATGTTTAAAAAGATGCCTAGAAATTCCATGTTTTTTACACAACATTGCAAGGTACAACTGAATATGGACAGCATTTCAGAAAGTGACAAAAGTACTCCAGCACTCAAACCAATAACAGCAAATATCTTGGAAATAGTTGATGTCATAAAAAATATTGTATTAAATAGTGTGCTTTCATATCTATATTTTTACATGGTAAGTTTTATATATCTCTCATGGTGATTGAAAAAATATACAAAGGTTCTTCCAAAAGAAGAAGACTTTTGGCAATTTATAAAAATTCAAGATAAAACATTTTTGTCAAAGAAATCCTTAAGTAATTTTTTAAAAAATTACAAAATAATAGAAAAATAATATTTGTTAAAAATCTGATGGTTATATTCATAAGGCATTTTCTAACAGCTCTTCCACAAACTCTTATAAGAGCTATTCATTAATGTGCTTCATTTAATTCATGAACGTTTAAAGAAATACTTTTATTATACGAGTACATGTCATTGCAGGTACAAGAGTAATGTAGTAGGTGATAGTCATATGTTTTAAAGGCAGGTTGCTATGTGATGACTTCAAAATTCTACATTCTTTGCATGATTACAAGGAAAAATTATAATGACTGGAATAGTTTATTTAAAAAAGCAAAGTATTTGACAATTTCTGCTAATAATACCTATTTCAAAAATTGTTAAAACAACAAGAAACTTAATTTGAAACAAATTGTATTACCATGAATAGATAATCATAAGCATCTGTAATTAAATCTTGACAAATGTGAGCTATTCTGGAAAAGATCTAATCTATTTAACTTGATCCATATTTTCTGTGCAGTAAACTCTTATCTAGCTCTTATGGTTTACAAGTTAATACAAACTGCACTCAGAGTAAGAGGATTAGATGTCTTATTTGCAAATGGTTCGAGACACATATTTCATTTATTGTACAAATATATTAAACATATGGTATTTAAGTCAAAATTGTTAGTAATAGTTTTTGAGAAAATCACACACATTAAACATTTTTCTTTGTGAAGGGTAGTTTTGGGGTGGGGCAAGATTTTTTTTAAAATCTTCATGACACCTCCTTGAAAGAAGCTGAAAACTTAATTTGGTTAAATTTAAAGGGAGTCGATTAATGACACTAAACAACACTTACTTTTAAATGTTTCCAGAACATGTTTCAGAGACTTTGCCTCTATCCTCAACCGGCCATTGACTGGTTCTCATTGGTGTAGTTGACAATATTGTCATAGGTCTCCTCTGGTGGCGGTTTAAGGAACTTGCTGAACAAATCTTTCTGGGGGATGTCGAAATTGAATACTTTGTTCCTATTTTTTGAAATGAAGATTTGTTCCCATGTGGATAGTTCTTGTTTTCCTGATGTATGTTTTAGTAGTTTTGGTTCTGGATTTATGTTGTGGTTTTTTTCCCCAAAATGCGTGGCAACTGCTGATATTTCTAATTGTTTATATTTTATGTTTCTAATGTGTTCCTTTGCTCTCGTTTCTAAATTTCTTTTGGTTTCTCCAATATAAATTTGACTACAGTCACTGCAATCAATTTGATATATACCAGATTTTTTTGTTAGGTGGAATGGCATTTTTGATGTTTGAGCAAATTAGGTTTTTTAAGAAGAAATGGTTGACTGGTGATAGTTGAATGTTTTGTTTTTTGAAGACTTTTTTGAATTTATCATAGGCCCATGGATGGTAAGTGAATTTTTTGAAAATCATATTAGTTTCTGTAGCTGAGAGTGTTGTGGTTTCCTTTATTAGCTTCTTCTTTATTGCTAAGTTCACTTTTTTGTCTACTAATGATTTGGGAAAGTCATTTTTTGGTGCTATTTCAATAATTTTGTTGTATTCTGTTTTGTATTCTTCTACTGTGAGAGGGATGTTGACCAGTCTGTGTGCTAAACTATTGAAGATTGCCTGTTTGTGGGATCTTGGATTGTAGCCATTAGCTTTTATGTAGTTGTCTGTCTGTGTTGGTTTTCTGTAAATGCCAAAGTTTAGTCTGTTTTTATTTATCATTATTTTTAGATCCAAAAATGGTAAATACTCATCTTTTTCTATTTCTACAGTGAACTTGATGCTTTTTACTTGGATATTTAAAAGTTTTAGTGCATCACTGATGTGTTTTTTTTTGGTACTATGGCAAAGATATCGTCTACATGTCGTTGCCAGAGTTTGAACAACCAAGGGAAACCTTTGGTGATCCTTATTTCTAATGCACTCATGTACAGATCGGCCAGGAAGGGTGACCTTAATTTGGTATTTAACCTGCTTTTCATTTTTGAGTTATGACACACACATATAACAACACACACACTCACACACAAAGACATATTTTACTAAAAATGCTTTTTGTGGGTTCAGGGCACTTCAAATGTGTTATTTCTGTGAAACTTAGCATTGAATATTTGGGTGGAATGTAGTAGTTACTCTTTTTAGTAGTACTGATATTATAGAGCAGTTCCATCCATTACAGGCTGATTTTCACACCCCATTTTTCTGAATAAATCAGCTTCTCATAGTCATGGCAAGTTGGCTATATGAGCTTTAAACATATCATTCAATAGAGAAAACAGAGGGGATTAAAATGATCACAAAAATACAAAAATATGGTTTTGATAGAATCTGTATGAGATATTTACTTACAAATATTTTGTTATAGATTGGCATTTTTGTCAACTGTCTTCACAGGTCAGGTAAAGTAATTTAAAATTTCTCTGAAAGTTTACTTTAAAAATAATTTTCAAAAAGATGCATTTGTATAGGAGGATTTAAGCCTATACTAGAACTTCTTAAAAATAAAAATACTGCACTTATCAGAGAAGTAAGGAGTAGTAGACCAATAGGGTAGACCAATAGCTGGGGGGAGTTAAAAGGGGCCTGAGTTCTTAGACATTTTTAAAGTCCTCTCAAATTTATACAAAATTTAAAACGATAATTTCTGCTTGGAATATATATTTCAAATGGTTTAATATGCGCTTGAAGTTTAACATTTTTCGTTATCATTCTTTAATCTAAACATCTGGTATAGTCTGCAATGGCTTACTGTGTTACTGTTATCTGTGATTAGTTTTTATTAGATAGATAGTTTTATTCACCTTAGGAATATACAATATTCATGGCTTCGTCAAATTTGTACCCATAAGAATAATACATTTCTTATGAGTAATACAATTATGAATAATACAATAGTAATTAAATAATACAATAGTAGTGAAATATGGCATGTAACAGCATAAAGTAATTAATCAATTGAATGTTGCAACATACTGATCTTACTAACCTAGCTATTAGCATTGATTTTCAGTTATAATACACTAAAATTGTCTGGAACGCTAAAAAAGTGCATTGCTGCTAAAATACATTTGGAGTCCAGGATATGTTAGCAAATGCCCTATAAAAATGTAGAATCTTTGACATCTGCTATCATTCATAAAGTAAATGTAAAGTATCAATGAGAAATTACAGTTATATGAGCTTATATATATATATATATATATATATATATATATATATATAACATTGCACTTGTAAAAGAAGAAGTTATGGAACACCAGCAGCTCAAAGTTAAAGAAATAATACCAAGGTTTGAACCTTTCTAAAACAATAGTTCTTCAAATTATTCATTAACATTTAAACATGGATGAGTTTAGTGTAAAATGGCTGTCTAGATTTTTTTGCTGAGTCAAAAAGCAGCAATGATTCATCTGTTATCAAGAATTTTTGGAGCTCTGCAGTGGCAATGAGAGAGTTCTGCAAGTTTTCATTACAAGGAAATGAAATTAGGTTCTCTCCTATGGTCACTTGCCTTAAAGAGAATCAATGGAGTGGCAGAAACCTGGCAAAGCACTACCTCTAAAGGCCAAAGTCAATCAACCAAGAAGATCATTGCCATCATATTTTGAGACTGTTAAGGAAAACTATTCATTGACTTCAATTAAACAACATAAAAATTGGAAGTACTCTACACATACTCTACATGTTTCCATCATAGATAAAACACAGGAAAGCTGAGTAAGAGCTGTGCCCTTCTTCATAATGAGCACCTGTACACACAGCTCTTGTTGCAAAGGGAGCTGGAAATGTAATTTTAAGTAGGAGCTAGTTTTTTCTTTTTTTTTTTACGTCCTCCAATGATAAGTCATATCGGACAATGAATGGAATGGGTGAAATGATGCTCAAATGAGCCCGGGGTCCATAGAGCTACCCAACATTCGTCTTTCAGGATAACGGAAAACCCTGGTAAAAACCTTATCAAGGTAACTCACCCTGACTGAGATTCGAACTTGGGACCTCTTGAACGTGAGGTAGACATGCTACCACCACGCTACCGAGGCGGGCTGAGGAGCTAGCTCCCAGTGACTATTTCCTCTTCTTAAAACTTAACAAGGACCTTTCAGGAAGAAATTTAATTGTGACGAAGAACCGATGGAAGTTGTTTATGCCCAATTTGCAGACAAGACTTCTACTTTTTAGGGGATGGGAAATTGAAATGTTAATTCAATAGTTTTTTTTAACATACCTAAAAATGGTTAGGATGCAAACTGTGGAATCACCCTCGAAAAATATAGATATTACTTTTAAAAAGCGTTGGTAGTAGAAGAAATAGTTTTTTTTTTAATTATTACTCAATACATGTTGTTTCAAATGAAACGTGGATATAGAATTTTAGTGTTAAATGTAATACTTCCCCTAATTAATGGGTATGTCCAGTGCCTATAAGGCATGTGCTTCTGGTGGAAAAAGTAACTAATTCTGAAATGATGCTTTTATCTTTTCATCGGTCCATACAGATGTACAAATTTCCCGCCGAAAAATCCAAGGAGACACAAACAAATTAAGATGACTTAGGGAAAAGAGCATATCTAACAAGGTAAACATATACATAGACTATATAGGATTTGTTTCTCTAGACACGTTGGACACATTTCAGATATCGGTTTTATAAATTTATACGGACAACGATAACCAAGCACAATAATACTATTTTTAATACATATACCGCACAGTTCTACTCACGGTTCTACTTTTCCTGCAGCGGATATGTTGGCAACATTGTAATGCAGTGTGTAAGGTTATACTGATGGGTACAGAAGTCTGTTTTTATTGTATACGTGTTGATTTTCTTGAAATGACGTTAGTGAAATGCTAATTTCACCAAGACAACTGTTTACCAAACGATAATTTATTTATATACTGTGTTCCAATGCTGTGAAATCAAATGATTAATCCAGCTGATGTTGCAGTAAGTTGAGACGAATATTTAACAGATATCTATGAATACATTTTGTTTGTTGTTCTGCATATTTGTTTACCGAATTTGTAAATTTGTTTTGCTATGCGGTTTTTCATCGTTTAGCCAGTTTATTTAGATGCGTAACATTTCATGCACCTCTTATTACAGTGTTTTCTCTTCCTAAAACTTCTAGATGTACATTATTACAATTAGTGAACGATTTTAAGACCTTTTCTGCGATTTAGTACGTCTTCGATGTTAGTTTTATATTTGGATGGAGTTTTGGGTATTTGGTAAAATGCAAAGTGTCGGAGAAAGTGTGACCCAAATGTGCAAGTTGTTTACATTTTTTCTTTTCATTACTCTGCTGTACTCTGCTGTCAGGTGAAAGGGCCAGTAGTGATTCAGCATAGGTATCTACCAATAGTCAGGGCTATATAAGTAATGCAAGTAATGATTGTACAAATATGTAACGTAAGTAATACTAAGGAAATATGGTATAAGCATGTGGTTTGTTGATCCGGAGTATTGAATATGCAATCTTAAGGAGCTTCTGAACTACTAAGAGAAAAATAATGTTGAGGGGAGAAAGGAAAGGATAAACACATGCTGCACGACACTTCTTGTTAATTTATTTGAAGTATCAATAGATAATTTCAGATCAAGTTTGGATACATGAACACAGAATTTTTGTTTGTCTTTGTAGTATTTTCGCTATTATATGCTAGACATTATTACTTGTCATAACTATACTTTTGCTCTTGGTGCCAATACTCCAATTTTCCAAACAACCTCTGCATTTCATTTGAAAGTAGGTGACGTATCCTGGCTTTTTCAGGGATGTTTTGATTGTTCTATAGAAACATTTGGTAATTTTTTTAGAGATAAATAAGTAATATTCAATTAAGAAGTCGTGAAAATGTGCAGGATAATTTTATCTTGAATGTTTGGCAAAAACAAATTGAAGTGAAACATTTTTCAAAACAGTAAAGTAATCTTTCAAACAATTGTCAGTTCAAATGAAATCTGATTTGATTATCTCATATTAAAATGATTTTCCGCAGTAAAAACTTACAGAATCTAAATGCCAGGTTTTGGTTTACTGTAATGTGCACTACAAGCTTAAAATCAAATTAACTTCAAAAACCTCTGTGTGTCAAATGCACTTTGAAATATGTAAACAGAGTTATACCTTCTGTTTATGGAAATTTATTCTTGAAACATGATAAATGTAAGTAATTTGTATTAGAATGGCCAGTATTGAACGCTTTAGGCAGTCTCATATGGGGAGTGATTGCTGTTGCATGGCTGTAATAGTGTAATTCAGTGCTAAGTGGTGTTTAGTCATCTTACTTTTTGTTTCAAAATCTGAGTTTGATGCATCAGTGTTCAGTTGAAGACAGAAGAGGCACTACTTAGAACACTATGGGTGTCTAAAACTTGAAAGAATGGCTAGAGAAAAAGTCATAATACTGAAGAGTAGCTAAAACAATGGAAGTATAATTGCAACTCTTTACATTCATGACATTTTCTGCATTTTTTTTTTCAATATTGAGGTAATTCTACATACTAACTAGCAGACACATGTCATGTTAGATACTTTCATATTTGGAATCCTCATTGGAGGTAACAACCTATTCAGTAAACATTATTTTGTATTCCATCATCTGAGATAACATTATTGCCACTGTATTATTCTTTGGAATTTGAAGTTTAATTATTCAACTTCAGAAAGTATGAAAATGTTCAGATTTATCCCACTTTTTTCTCAATGACATCCAAAGTATTAATATACTTTTTGGTAATTTTTTAAAGCTATTTCCTCCCCTTTTTACCCATTTTCCCATTTAGAAAATACTGAAAGTGCCAAATTGCTATTACCAAAAGGAAATAAGCCTGCCTCGATAGCATGGTGGTAGCATGTCTGCCTCACGTTCAAGAAGGCCTGAGTTCGAATCTCGGTCAGGGTGAGTTACTTGGATAAGGTTTTTTCCGGCGGTTTTCCTTATCCTGAAAGACGAATGTCGGGTAACTCTAAGCTCTATGGACCTTGGGCTCATTTGAGCATCATTTCACCCATTCCATTCATCGTCCGATATGACTTAACGTTGGTGGACGTAAATTAAAAAAAAAAAAAGAAACAAAAAGGAAATTAACATCTCAAAGTTGAAGAAAAGTAAAAAAATATATATTTAATGAGAAAGTTTATTAACATATGAATTTTAAAAAAGATTAACTATCTTTGAACTTGAACATGGAAACCTTAACATTTTCATAAGCGATCATAAGTATAACTGATAATGTTTTCTCAGAAACTATTTGTAGTTTGTTTAATTCCTCCAAACACATATATGATAATATTTTGTTTGAGGTTGAAAATGGAAACAACATTTCCTGAAACTAGTGTCTCAAAAATTAAAATGTAAGTGACATAGTGTGATAAAAACTGACTACAAATAATTTTTTGAATATTTGATATATTAATGGTAGTGCCAATTGTCAGGATCATATTAGCACCACCAGTGTGCTGAAATTTTGTTTTTCAGTAATTCTATTGAGGTGTCACTTTTATGTACACTTAAAAACAATCAGTCTGGGCCAGATTTGAATCTGCAACCTTGGGATCAGAGCTCCTAGCCAACTGAGCCACCCAGACCAAAATAAGTTAACTGATATCCACATCTAGTAAAACAGAAGCAAAACTGAATATTATTATCTAAATCCTCCCCATTTCTGCAATATAGAAATGTTATATGAGTTGTAGTCTAGAGGAAGAAATAAGCCATTTGAGATAAAATAAGCAGTTGTTAAAAAGTAAATTCAAACATACTATAAGATTATCCAAATAGTTATGTATTACCTCTAAATAAGGTAGAAGGCACATCGCTTCCAGCCAGTAGAAAATATCACAGAAAATGGTATTTATAAACTCCAGGATTCTAAGGTACTTTAGAAAGATATCCTCACTCACTCACCCACTCACCCACCCACCCCCTCACTCTGTGGGGAAGAGGCTGGCTGTGGCTGGGTGTGCATGCATGTATGCAAAAAGTCCATTACATGGAAATTGTTCTTTTTTATTTTCTCAAAAGTGTCTGTCAATGGCATTTGTTAAATATATGTTTGAAATATGAGTAAGACGAAAAATATTTCTATCATGTTTTACCAATAAAAGCTCCACTCTTTTTTAATTTGATTTAACTGAAAAGGCACAGGAGAGACATACAAACTTACTGAAAAATACATAAAGCTGATAAATGTATAGAGTTTATGATAGAAGTTTTTGCAGAATTGTCTGTTCTCAGTATATCTATTGCTCAGTTTTTAATTTTTTTTTCAGATAAAATTCTCTTTAAAGCCGATGTTACAAAAAAGGATGAGTCCTTTGTTTCAAATAATCATATTAATAAAGTCATACAGTAATATAAAATTCTCTCTGCACCCTGCAAATAAGAGAAGTCCATGTTCTTTAATTTGAAACTATTGCTACTCGGTTCTTTTTATCTTTTTCTGTCATCTCTCTCTAATAGATAGAATGAGTGTAGCATCCTTACCATATCTGAATGGTCGTCAACATACATTCCTACTTGTATGTTATCTAGTTTTCTCAGTGCATCTACTACGTCGTTTATAAATATACTAAAGAGAATAGCACTTGTAACAGACCCTTGGGGTAATCCACCTCGGGTTTGTTTCCATTTCGATGTGGCTGTTTTGTACTGCACTGCAAACCATCTTTGAGATAAGAAAGCTTGAAACCATTTTAGCATGTGACCTGATATGCCATATGAAAAGAAGTTAATTGATGCAAATTAATCATTCCTTCACACTAGTCAAGTATAGGCTAATGTTTTGGATAGAGTCAAACTGAAAAATTCAAATCCCGGCCATGGCATTGCATTTTTCAGTTTGACTATATCTATAAAAAGAAGGTGAAATATAAAACTTAGTATGTTTAAGTTCAGCATCTTCCTAGGATGTAACATAAACATTTTCAGGAAAATGTCCTCACTATAAATGATCCTGTACATGAAACATTTTTCCTTACTTTTTATTTTCTCAAAAATGGCTCTTAGAGATTTTCATTGAATACCATATATTTATATCTTTCTGACAAATAAAATGTATATCTTGATTTGTTTCTTCTTGGAATAGCCTGTAAACTCCTCTTTACTCTGAATGAGTTTTGTACAGTTAGTAAACCATAAAAGTTAACAAAATCTTTATGCAAACTATAATATTTTGTGTCATTAACCATTTCTGAGATATTCTTTGTTATTGGTTTGAATTTTCAAATACTTATTCTTTTTTCAAGAGGAAACTTTCTATTAATTTTTTATCTTTTGGTCATGCAAAGAGAAAATAGAGTTTCAAAGTTATCACGTAGCAATCCATTCTTAAAACATTTGACTGTCACCTAAGCCTTCTGTCACCCTGTGCCTTCAAAGAAAAGAAAATATGCAGTAGAACCAGTTTTTGTAAATGTTTGTCTTTATTAACATGAAATAGACAAAACAATAAGCTATTGTGTTAAAGGTTTGTTGAATGGTAAGGGAAAGCAATGTTAATCTAATATACCAGTTTGTCGAGATTTAACTGTATTGGAACACCACAGTGAAGTGAAATAATTATTAATTTTTAGATGAGTCGTATTTATTACACATCTGCTTCACTTTCGTACCTATTTTCCGAAACATGTCCTCAAAATAGGTACGAAAGTGAAGCAGATGTGTAATAAATACGACTCATCTAAAAATTAATAAATACCAGTTTGTGTTTGTATTTAACTCACTGAGGTGACTTAACTGTTTCATCTCTTATATTTTCTATTGTTTTTTTTTATATTTTGAAATTTCAGATCACCAATTCTTGCCATTTTTCCAATTTCTACCAACTGCCATTGCTGAACAGTAAAATGCATGAGTATAGGCTTCTAGAAGGCTGCACCTTGGCTGAGTGGTTAGACTGCTTGGCTGTTACCGAGGTGGCCCAGATTCGATCCCAGGTGACTGCAAAGTGATATTTGTGGTGGACAACATGGTGCTAGGGCAGGTTTTCTCCAGTTCCTCCGGTTTCCCCCAGCAGCATTCCACCGATGGCTCTGTCATCATCTTTCCTATCACCTCATTTCTTATACTTTCACTTCTAACAGGCTGATCACTTATCCTGAAATCTCTCTGATCAGGAAACCTCTGATTCTCAACCCGTTGCCTATGGGCCTCGTAAGTGTTGTTTAGTGTCATTAATCGACCCCCCCTTAAATTTAATATCATTATTTGTTTTTTTAGCACTATATTTAAAAAAGATAGTTACTTTGATTTTGATTGATTTATTGGGCATCACTGAGACTGTACATTGGCTGAAAGGTACTTGCATATAATTATAGAAATTTAGCCATCTTCGTGATATCGTTGAGTCAGGTCGAGGAAATTCAGAACTCCCCTCATATGTAATATTCATCTGTGAACAACCATTTATAAAAATGAAAAACACCTGATTATATACTAGACTATAAAATACTGTTGAAGTATGTCAGGCAAGGATTTTTCAAGAAGATTTTCCCTACTCCATCTTCCTGTCCTTCACTTGGAAAACCTTTTGTTACTTGTAATTTTTACAAAAGCGGTTTTAATATGCAAATTTAATCGTTTTTCCACACTAGCCTTGAGTAGGCTAAGATTTGGATAGATAGATTTAGACTGAAAAATTCAATGCCATGGCCGGGATTTGAACCATGGTTCTCCCAATCATGTCCAGTCGCTCTTAACCATTGAGCTACCATGGCCATCATGACATTACATTCTCCAACTGATTCATAAGTTTCCCAGGAAACCACTAGGGGCTCTCATATAATGAGATACACACCTTTCTTTTGTGGTGACTTACTAACTCTGTACTTAAGTCCCAGGCTTTTATAGTTACCACTATTCGGTTAATTGATGGAAATTTAATGGTTTTTCCATACTAGCCATGTTTAGGCTATGATTTGGATAGATAGAGTCTGTCTCTATCTGTTTTAGCATTTTTGTTTAAGTATAAGTTCAGGATACTAATGTGATTATTAAATCTATACCTTTAATTTTATTTTAATAATATGTAAAGTTCTCTTCATACTATAGGAAAAATATAGGACTTGGCAAAATACACTTTTGTATAAATGTTTTCCGTAACATCCATTTTGTAAAATTCAATGTTGGATGCTTGTACTATCAAAAGTATGTTATCTGATGAACATATATGAAACTTTGCAATTATTGTTTTCTTTTTATTGCAAGGCTAGTTATCAAAGTTACACATTTAAATGCTGTTTCTGCATATTGTATGTAATTGAGAAGCACTTGTTTAATTTGAGTCTATTCCTAATAAAAGTATATTGTGACATACAATTGGATGAATAATTTTTTATGAGCACTGTGATGATGAATACGTGAATAAAATAATAGACATATAAATGCATAGAAATTTGTCAGGGATAGAAAGTCATGAGGATTATCAGAATGTGTTTGAAGTTTATTCATTAATGACTTGGAATTTCACCAAATTCTATATTTGTGTAATCATAAGCAGTAGAAACGTACCTTAAGTCACATTTTAAAGAGTACATTAATGTGGTTACTGAATTCTGTTGATCATTTATGAATCTCTAAAAGTTAAAGGCAACAAATTAGTAAATTTGGATAAAACAGAAAGGAATTAACAGTTACTAAGTTCAGGTGAGTTCATACGATAAATATGGAAATGCAATTGAAGTACTTGCATATCATCAACAGCATCATTAGTTAAAACATGTAATAGCAGAGAAAGATAAATGCAGCATTAATTCCTATCATTTTAAAAATCTATGCAGGGCCTAAAATACAAAAGCAAGATATAAAGTGAATTGAAAAAAAACTATTTGTAGTCAGTTATTTGACACTTCGTCACTTATATTTTTATGTTATTGAGGGACTAGTTTCGGAAGCCGTCTCGTCCATTTTCAACCTCTATCCACTTAAAGGTTGAAAATGGACATGACAGCTTCCGAAACTAGTGCCTCAATAATACAGAATATTCGTAAAGTTCCCGGACCCAGATTTTGTTCATTTTCTGATCTGGTTTTATTTGACATACAAACTGAATGGGTGTGCACAGTTGTTGCACATACCTTTACATACCTGAAACTAATTTTGAATCCCATTTTGTAGGATTTTGCAGACTCTGAGAAGAATAAGTGCACTGATATGCACCATTTTGCGCACATTACTTTTGCGACATTCCAGTTCACAGCAGCTGCTGAAAAGTCACTATTTTTCTTCCAAAAACATTACACATGTTGCAGAACACTTTCCATATATTGTACATCAAATGCTGAAAATGACCGCCATTTTCTTGCAAACACAATTCCACTCAATGTCGTATGTTCCGTGACACTTTTTTAATGTTGTGGTGTTATTTCGGCAATACAGTTAGAAATTGCATCATTGAGTTCTTCTAGTGATTGTGGGTTGCCCCTGTGCACATTTACCCTTAAATAATCCCCCAAAAAGAAATCTGGAGAGGTAAGATCGGAGGAACGTGGAGGCCATACATTTTTCAAGATAATTTGATTACCGAAAAATCCCCTTAACATCTCCATGGTCTCGTTTGCAGTATGACAAGTGGCATCAGTCTGCTTAAAGCAACTATCTATCACGTTTATCCTCTTCGAGCATAGCGACGAACTGCTGCACAGTATCCCTGTAGACGACACCATCGACTGTTTCCTCAAAGAAGAAGGGCACAACAATCCTTCACGATACCGCACATCAAACTCCAACTTGTTCTGAATGAAGCAGCTCTTCATGAAAGATATGTGGATTTTTGCTTTCTCAAGTTCTAGTGTTCTGGGAGTAAATTTAGCCATTTAAGTTGAACCACGCCTCATCTGTAAAGAAGTCTTATAAGAACGGCCACATTGTTGCGTGTGAAAGAACGAAACCATTGGCAGTAATAGCGACGTTTCACTAGATCGGGCGGCCACAGCTCCTGGACGACTTTAACACGATACGGGTGCAGTTTGGCCACGTCAAGAGCTTTATGTGTGGAGCCAATTGATCTAATATGTTGTACCAAAGATCTTGCCAATTTTCGTGGTGAGGTAACAAGTCGCTGCTCGACATCATGAACGAAATCTTCTGTGACCATGTTGGGTCTACCATTTTGTCGTCTATCATCCACAGAGCCTGTATTACGAAATCGGCGCACAAGGTCTTAAATGGTACTTTTTCCTGGTGTCGGATCATTTGGAAACAACCTTCTCCATCTCTAAATGTCTTTCATAAGACTGAACAAGCATACCAAGTATGCTTCCAGCATAGCACATGATGTACGCGCGTAGAAGTCATTGTCCCCGACTGCGATTCATATTTCACTCCGAGTAACGCAAAAGCTACACTGACCTGATAATAGCGCAGAGCCCTTCTTCAAGGTTACAGCTATTCGTCATGCGAAACTTGCCAACCGATCCAATCAAATACCCTAGAGACAAATTTTGAAACTTTGAGTCTGGTGACTTTCTGAACGCTCTGTATAAAAGTGTGACGAAGTGATAAAAAACCGGCCACTGTTACTGAATTTCTCCAATCATGCATAATATAAAGTGAAACCAATAATAAGAAATAATCTTTCAAAATGGTTAGTCATAAGTGCTAGAAATTTGTATTGAATGAATGCCTAACTATAAATATCTCTTTGAATCTAGTCCAGATATTATAAAATGTACATCTCGCAGCAAATGTTTGACATTTTGCCCTATTCCTACAACAAAGTTTATCCCAATCTTTGAAAACTGGTTAACATCAGTGGGTGTAAATCACAAAATAATAGAGGAATATCTGGAACTTAGGAAATTATGCAATGAATATATACTCTTCAGCTTCAAAGTTTCAGGTTTGGTAACGAGAAACCCCCTTTCTCCAATTTTAGCCGTTATCTTCATGAGCAAGGGTGCATTGAATTCACAGTATTTCACAAATACTGGGAAATAGTTATTTAACCTTTTCTCAGTTTAAAACTAATCAAGAGCAACAACAAAATAGAGAAATATGAGCTTGTAGTGTAGTGTAGTGTTTAACAACGCCCGCTTTTACTACATATGGCACTGCAGGCAGTGACACTGATGATACATGAGATGAAGATGGAGCCCGGTGGAATGAGATGGCGGGGGAAACCGGAGGTCCCGGAGAAAACCCGCCCCACCGCCGTGTTGTCCACCACAAATCTTACTTTGCTGTCACCTGGGATCGAACCCGGGCCGCCTTGGTGAGAGCCAAGCAGTCTAATCACTGAGCCATGGCACAGCCGGAAATAGAGCTTGAAACAAATGTAAGAGAATGTATGCTGATAATTACAACAACAAAAAAAGCCATTAGATATGGAAAATTCACACATTTTATCCAGGATCACACAGAAAGTTTAAAATAATGTTAAAAGATTTTAAAAAAATATTTTAGCATGTAAAACAAATTTAAACTGAGAAATGTGATTAAAACAGAGTATTAAAACAAGAAACATCTGAGCAAAAAGCTGGTACATCAAAATAGAGTACAAAAACTGTGGCAGCCTTCAAACAAAAAGTACATGGGCAAAGAACACTTTTGAAACATTAAATATGAATAAATAGAAAACTTGGCAATAATCATGCATTTTGGGAAGCAGTCGTGAAATAAAGATAAAATTAGTAAAGCATAACAACATGGTAGATCTAAGAGAGTGGGAAAAGATTTTCATCCAAAAAAGCAGCAGCAACTTACAACTTTTAATATCTAAATTCTAAAATTACAAAGAAGGAAAATTTTTTTAGCTGATACATACAGCATTCCAACCATTGACTTTGAATGGTAACACACTGGCCTTACCAGCTGTAACTAGAATATTATTGCAACAGCCCAGAAACATTCAAAGAGGAGAAATCTAATGAAATTGAAACATTTTGTACACTCAAGTTCATTTTCGGTCTGCATTGTTTCTCTACACTGTATAATTTACAAATGTAATTAATTAAATCTGTATAAATATTTATTGCGATTAGTACAAAGCAAGTAGAAAATTCTTATATGAATGATTTTCAGTATTTCACTCTTCTATGTTGTCTAAGAAGATAAATTTATTATTAATTTATAGATGAGTCATATTTATTATACATCTGCTTCACAGTTTAATTATAGATGAGTCATATTACACATCAGCTTCACTTACGTACCTATATTGAGGACATGTTTCGCGAACCATCATTCGCATCATCGGCTCTAATGTGACTGAAGATTGATCCAATGGTGTAGGTAGTTCTGGAGTTGCTGCTGCCATCTGTTGATTTTGTGATGAATTTAAATGTGGGGTTGTCTTCTGGCAGGATTTCGAAGTTCATTAGTTGGTTTTTATGTTTTTCTATGTATATTCTCTCCCATATGACGAGTTCACCATGTTTTTGTACATATTTTAGTAATTTGGTGCTATTTCCAATTTCATGATTTTCAGACCAGAAATGAGGTGCTATTGCGGATACTGCTCATTTCTGGTCTGAAAAACATGAAATTGAAAATGGCACCAAATTACTAAAATATGTACAAAAACATAGTGAACTTGTCATATGGGAGAGAATATACATAGAAAAACATAAAAACCAACTAATGAACTTCGAAATCCTGCCAGAAGACAACCCCACATTTAAATTCATCACAAAATCAACAGATGGCAGCAGCAACTCCAGAACTACCCACATCAATGGATCAAGCTTCATTCGCATTAGAGCCAATGATGCGAACTATGGTTTGCGAAACATGTCCTCAGTATAGGTACATAAGTGAAGCTAACATGTAATAAATACGACTCATCTATAATTTAATAATTATTTCGCTTCACTGTGGTGTTCCAATACAGTTAAATTTCCTTAGTTTAGTATTTTATATGTAAGGTACAACAGAAATCATTAAGTTTGTTGGATGTTTGTAAATACATTCTTAAAAAATTTAAATCATTCCATTAAATTAATTGATTGACTGTTTTCAGTGGCATGATATTATGAGGTTGGTAGCCTGCCAGCGCTGAGCGCAGGGCAGCAGCAATGACAGGATCAAGGCTGGTCCGAGGGACCAGAAGTAGACTGTTCCTGTATGTTGCAGTAATTATAGTAGTGGGTTTGGCTGTGTATGTGTTTCATGGTGCTCAACTTCAGTTGGATGATGCACGTAAAGCTGCTGACAAGTGTCAGCAACAGCAGGAATCTCTCTCAGCACAATTACAGGGTATGAAGTTGCAATTCATCATTGAACATACCCCGGAAAAAAAATCTGATGTGTGTACACACATACTTTCTCTACTGACTCTTGTGCAAGCTATTATATTTTTTTTTATTTACTGTCCGGCCGTTGTATCTCCGGCTCTGACGTTTTGCGACTGCAAGAGGTGGAGGGGGAAGCTTCATAGTACCAACATACAGTAATGAGCAATTGAAAACATATCGTCAAAATTATCTTTAACATGAAAATATAGGAACATATTAGCTTTAAAACAATAAAATCCAACTTGCAATTTCATTATCATGCAAGATATTCATTACAACAAAACTCTATTAGAATATTTCGTTCAAACCTTTCACGCACACTAACTGCATCTGTTGGTGGTACTGGGAGTCTCTACATCCGGTGCTCTGGTCAGGAGGTTAAAACTGTCTGCTAGCGCCAATCAGCATTGTCGCTGGTAGGCGTGGCTTCCGAACCCAACACCATGTTGCCAGGTTAACTTTGTTTGAGCCACGTGGCCTTTTAGCTACTTGGGCTGGTAAACTTTCTTTGGTATATTTTTCGTGCGTGAATTCCAATTTTTAGTGTTCGTAAGTCCTATTATTATCGCTATTATAATAATATGGCTACTGGTTCGTGAAATACGCAAATACGTGAAATATTTCAAATGCGCATGTTGCTCTGCTTGAAATTTCCGCTAAAGAACTAGCAACAACCCGCTTCCCCCTCCCGAGAAATGTCAGAGCCGGAGATAGAGCGGCCAAACTATAGTGCTAAATTACATTGGCTCTATCCACTTATCCAACAGAAGTACAATGCTATGAGGGCAGATCAAAAAATATTGCACTTTTTTTTTTCTGCCATTTTATTGCAGCTGAAATGTTGAAATTTCACACAGATGTAATTTGGAGTTTTCTCTACAGAGGGTTTATTTTTGTTCATGTGCGGGAGAAGTGTGTACAATGCAACAAAGATGGTGCACATGCTACTGTCGTCCACACTTGAAGAGCAGCGAAGTGTAGTTCGATTTTTATGGCGAATCAGTCAAGTTCACAAAGCCCACTTGGAAGAATTGCAATTGTCCTTGGTGACATTGCTGTGGTCCAAACAATCCTCCCCATACATACCATGCATTTCCTTGTAAATTTTCTTTGGTTTATGCCCTTTGGCCCATAAAAGTCAAACTACCCTTTCTGCTTAAATGTGGACAACACTAGCATGTGTGCTATCTTTGTTGTATAGTTTGCATTTGTCCTGCTAGAGCTGCACATGAACAAAAATAAACACTCTGTAGAGAAAACTTCAAACTACATCTGTGTGAAATTTCAACATTTCAGCTGCAATACCATGGCAGAAAAAGAATGATGTGTGATACTTTTTGATCTGCCCTCGTACATTCTTTTTACAGAATCTCCTTTCCTTAAATACTGTTCAGTCTATTATTTGCACAATAAGCTAACATTCTTTTCTTTTATGAACTAACCATTTCCATTTTGATCTAACATTCCACAATTCACCTAGTTATCTTACCTTGCTCTGTACAGTTAAAATTGTTTCTTTAGCATGCAAACGTTTCTTAAAAGGCCTGTTCTTTATTTCATGTTAAGATTAAGGTTTGTAGGAATAGTTTTATTACATTTTTCACATTTCACATTCCATTCTCTTAGCTTGGCCAGGACATAACAAATAAATGCAAATGTTGATATTCACAACTATAACACATGACAAAATGATCTCTGCATTCAAATGTGCAGGAAAAACTTTCCGAAAAGCAATCTTCAAAATATGGGCATCAAACTATTTACCAGCTAAACTAAAAGAAAAAGCAAATATAAAACATTAGAGATTAAAGCCTTTCTATTCAACATGCTTTTATTCAGTAAATGAGTAAAGTATATAGTAAAATAGTCAATATGTAACATATTTATAAATTATGTAAATATAATCTTGAACAAGGCATATCATGTAGGACAATTTCTACAAAACCAAAAGTAAGTGGATATGGATAGTCAGTAGGAAAAGTAGAGCATTAGGCTATTATAAACTACTTCAGCTGACTGGTAATATAAATTATAATTTAAGTAAAACTGCAAATGCTTGGAAATAAACTAACAAAAGCTTAACTGAGGTGTAAGTATATGGAGGTGTATGTACACTATTTTAATTTTAACTCGGTTGTTAATTGTAATCAAAATAGCCATTCATAATAAAAATGTAGTATTTTGCATACACAGGAATGCTTTAGAACATTCAGTGCAAAGGATTGATTATCGTAATTGTGTTTTGCTTAGGTAGATTTAGACTGAAAAATTGAATGCCATAGTCAGGATTTGAACCACGGTACTCCCAGTCTCCATCCAGTTGCTCTGAAGCATTGAGCTACCACTGTTTGTTTGCTTAAAATAGCTTTTAAATAATTTTTGGAGGTGATTTTAATTGGTTTTTAGGTCATATGCCTTACACTTATTCCATATTGGAATGAAACTTGTAAAGATTATATACTTTAATGTTTATGACATGTCCTATATCATGTTCATAATTTTCAGATTCCTGAACCTATCAGCAAACACAAGGCTTAGGTAGTTCATTGGTTTAATTTGATTTTCATGTTGAGTTCATTGTTCCTATTCCAGCTTGAAGATGACATTTTTAAGTCAGCCCTATTCAAGCCTTTCCCTCTGATAGCTTGTGGACTATTCCCAAGGCCTAATATGGTTCAAAGTCTACAGAAATAGCTAGACTCTATTCCGTCACTGTCCCCATTATCAACCTATTAATAGAGTTAATGGATCCTCCATTTTTTTACTTTTTATTTCTTTTTAATAATGTCCTCCACTGTAAGTAAAATCAAACGATGTATGAAATGGATGAAATTATGCTCATATGACCCCAGGGTCCATAGAGCTTAAAGTTATCCAACATTCATCTTTCAGGTTAATGGAAAACCCTGGAAAAAACTTTATCCAGATAACTCGGTTGATCAAGATTCGAACTAGGAACCTTGGCCATTAGTTAGTGGAATAAGATTTCTTTGAAGGTCATTGGCCATGTGGGGAACATTGAATCAGCTGCTGTTATTAGTATACCATAAATTAGGACAATTTATTTAAGTTTTCACTCTTATAAAGAATGGAATAATAATAATTATAATAATTTTGTTTGTTTAAAAGTGATATTTGAGTACAAACTTCGACTGGAAAAGTCCTTGCAGCAGGAAAAGGCTGAACATCATCAAACGAGAGATAAATTAGAAGAATGCACCAAAGAGGAGAATCAATTGAGAAAAGAGAATCTGGAGGCTATTAATAAATACAGTGCACTGCAACAGCAATATAAACTGCTGAAGGTAAACTTTTATGAACCCTTGGTAACACTATGGCATGATTTTAGTACTATCATTTTATGCATTCAATGTGTATGGGAAAGAAGAACAAATTAATTAACCATCCAATCCTTGTTTGAGTTTGTTTCTGTTTTGCTTTTTCAAATTCCAGCATACCTATGTTTCTGGTGTGTGTTAAATTTAAAATGTTACTTAGATTATAGATATTTAATTCTAAACATTCAGCTATAACCATAGCAATAATTGTTATAAATTAGGTGATTCTTGGAATTAATTGTGAAATGGAGAAATTAACATGTATACTACATTTCCACTGAAGATAATGAATGGTAACCATATGTACTGAATATTAAAACCAAGTATTTTCTTTAAAAATGTTGGTTCTAATAATCTTTTAGTTTGTTTAATGTAAACTCCATTTTGTATTTCAGAGCCAACATGAAGATCTTAGCGAAGATTGTAACAAAATACGAGTGAATCAGTTACAAGGTTTAGAAGATCGTAGTAAATTGGAATCACAAGTACAGGCAATTCAGGCGGAATTAATGCAAGTACAAGCAGCACATGAGAAATCTCTGGAATCACTGAAGGTATTAATCGTTTATTGAAAGGAAATAATGGCAATGACATATTAAAATTAAGTGAGTTAATTGACCAAACTTACGATGGTTTCAAACATTTTACATTGTTACTAAAATTAGGCAAGTGAGTCAACCTTGTATATACTTTTCTCCACTTACAAGTTTTTTATGAAGACTAGTTTCTGGGGACTTCTCCCCTATCGTCAGCTCTGTGGTAGACTGATGATGCATCCGGTGTCTGCATCTGGCTTGGTGTTGTGCTGCCATCTAACGTCCTGCACAACACCAAGCCAGATGCAGACACCGGATGCATCATCAGTCTACCACAGAGCTGACGATAGGGGAGAAGTCCCCAGAAACTAGTCTTCATAAAAAACTTGTAAGTGGAGAGAAGTATATACAAGGTTGACTCACTTGCCTAATTTTAGTAACAATGGCACTCCACTTTCTGAAATACTTCTTTTTATTCTATATTTTACATTGTGCTTTACTGTTATTCTGGTCATACAATATCTGTTCAAAAAATTCCAGAACTATTCCACAACATTTTTCTACTCTCTTTTTTGCTTATTATTCATGGTCTCCTTTAAAATACTTTCCTCCACAATTAATACACTGCTCCTAACACGTTTCCACTGCTGGAAGCAGTCTTGGTACACCTTTTATTGGATCGCATGAAGCAACATCTACAAGCTTTCTTTTATCTCATCTATTGTGGCAAATCTTCGTCCTCTCAATGGGATTCTCAACTTTGAAAATAGAAAAAAGTTCACAGGGGTTAAGTCTGGAGAGTATGGAGAGGAGGCAGCACAGTAATTTCTTTTTCTTATAGTCGAGCACCAACAAGGATGCATGTGCAGGTGTGTTATTGTGATGCAAGAGCCATGGATTTTCTTGCCACATTACAGGCCATTTCCTTATCACATGATCCACTTGAAATGTTACATTCTTGTTCAATTTCTCATTCAGTCAGTCTCAGATTAGTAAGCACAATTATGTTGACGTTCCTGACATGAGCATCGCTAGTAGATGTTGAAGAGCATCCCGAACAAGGTCATGTGTAACTTCTGTCTTGTCATTTTTAAACAGTGTAAACCATTTGTAACACTGAGTATGGCTTAAGCACTCATCTAATAGGCTTCCTGCTTCATTTAGGTGCTCTGTAAAGGTTTCCTTGAGTTTTTCACAAACTGTGTGACACAATGTTCTGCTCAACACAGCACAGAATAACTTGCAGGCATACAGTAATGAAACTTCTAGCAGTTACTCATTAAACACAGGCCTGTGCAGCAATGCCAACCATATTTCGCTCCAACATTCCATTGGCACAAAATTGCGAATGTTCTGGAATATTTTGAACAGACCTTTTATGTTGAGCAACTTGACACTTGGTAAATGCTGTTTGAAAACTGAGGCAATTATATTGTAGGGACCAAGATTATATAAGAAGGTTGTAAATGCAGTATCCAGCATTTTGAATCCTACTGAAGAATTTTGTACAGTTGATCAAATAATCAGAAACTTAAGTTTACTTGTGCTTCCCTACTTAGCTAAATATGCTATCCATTAAAGCATTTGACTAATCTGAAATTGCGAACTGAAATTGTAACAGTATTGATATAAATCAATCTTTGACATCATTTTCTCAAGCAAATTACATACGTTTACAACTTTTTTGATTAAAACTGGAAGTGTAAATAAATGATGTGTTTTCACAAAATATAGTGAGGACTGTTTTACCTGCATGAAAACACATCGAAAACAGCAGAATTAAATAATCTCAAACTGTATGAGCGATTTAGGCATTAAACTTTGGCTCATTTATAGCCAGTCAGTTTGAATCTTGCACTCTATCCTTATCTTTTCGTTTTAATGTTTTTATTGTTTGCATGACTAACAACTAAGTAAAGAGTACATTTTTAAGTAGAGGAGGGCCTTTTTACTATTTTAGTTACAAAATTCATACTAGGGTTGCCTTAAGACCTTTTCTGTTTGGTCTAAAAATAGTTATACTTGAGACACATTTTGGTCTCTATTAAAAATTAAGATAAAAAATGCAATAAAAATAGAATAAATATAAGAGCAAATAAATATACTTAATTCCTAGTACGATCTCCTTCATACTCAAAAATCTTGTTAATTTTTCTTGGCATGGAGTCTTATCAGCAATAAAGGTTGATTTATTTGTTTGAAGAGTCTTCTTCTTTTGATACTTTGAATGGAAATGTATTGTTTGATGTGGTCTCACTGGTGTTTCTCATCCAACAAAATTCCAAATCACATATACTACACTAATACAGTTGCATCTGTGTCTATGGAATCTTCTTGTTTGATTTTCTGAGACTGAGAAAAAGAATTGATCCCTCCACATTTTTGGCTTTGCAAAATCTAGTATCACACTTGTTGAGCAAGAAACTTGCACTCATGATTAACAGACTACTGATTCTGATGAAATTAAGAAGATGGAAGTTAGAGAGAGAGAGAGGATATGCACTTGCACAATATTATTTTATATTGTTGCAGGTGTTGAAATGAAACACATTTTTCCATTATACGGAGCTATTTGTTTCTGTAAAGTGAGAGAAAGAGGATTTGCACACACGGAATATTATTTTCCATTGTTTTAGATGTAAAACGGAACTAAAATGAGAGTAATATCTCATTAATAAATGATAAAATTCACTCTAGAAGATCATTGCAAAGCCAGAGTATAAGAAAAAAAAGAGGAAAATGGGGATTAAGGGTACTGTTGAGAAAAAACGGGATAAAGTACCAAAAAAGGGGAAAAGAAAAATCTCACACTGTGGTATCTTTCTAAAGAGCTTTAATTTACCCTAAGAGAAACGATGTGCACCTAAAAATCGTAACCCTGCTTATTTACATTTGTACTTGCTGCATGCATTTGTACTAATCAACTGTTAATTTTGGGCTTGTAGGGTTGTAATGTATAGTAATATAAATAAAACTAAATTTGTCACTTCATTAAGTGGGTAATCTTAAATATAATATTTCTATGCTGTGGAGTTAAATTCATCTTTAGAAGAGAATTAATTATGTACTTTTAATATGTAATTTGTTGTTTTATGTTTCAGTCTCAGTACATGAAGTTAGAATTAGAGCGTGACAGATTGGAAAAGCAAAATAAGGAGTTACTTAAATCATCTGGTGCTTCTACAAAGCAAATAAATTTCTTAGAGAAACAGGCAATACAGCTCCAACAAGAACTCAGTCAGACACAGGTAAGCATCAGTAATTTACTTAAAATCAAAAGTTCCATTTGGGTTTGTTGAAGTTATAACTAATTGCTTAGAATCTATTATTGTAGAATATCTATTCATTCTTATTTCACATCAAAGTTAAAGATCCATTATCTACGTTGGCCTTGGACACACAGTTCCATCAAATGTTTGTTTCCCAACAATTGAGAAGCAATCTAGAAAGGAATGAGAGTGGTGACATAGCAACCTAGGAAAAGTATCCTAGTGCTTAGAATATTAGTAGAGGAAACAGATGCAGCAGAGAAGTATTTAGATTTGATACTGCAGTGGTAGTAAGAAGACCATTATTGAAGCTATATAAAATGTGCTTTTTACTGAAATGAAAGTTTTAAGTTCATTTTATTTGCAGTAATTGGTAGTTATGGGATCAAGATGGAGAAAATAATTGCAAAGCTTCTCAGCCAGATGGAGTGAAAAAGATGAAGTAATTCACCAAAGTAAAGGTAAATCAGGAAACAAAGAATAAAGTAGAAGCAAAAACAAACAGCTGAGTGAAATGAGAAATATTAAACCAGGGAATGAAGAAGGTAATAGCAGTGAAAATAATCAGCTTTAAATATGTTACCCCACTTACAAGGAAA
This sequence comes from Mantis religiosa, assembly GCA_030765055.1. Taxonomy (NCBI): domain Eukaryota; kingdom Metazoa; phylum Arthropoda; class Insecta; order Mantodea; family Mantidae; genus Mantis; species Mantis religiosa. The sequence continues at coordinate 128,417,903 of CM060949.1, read as the reverse complement.
CTATCTGTCATACAGTTAAGGACTGCTGTCACAAGACCCAAAGGATCTTGTGAGCATGTTGACCCCTAGGAGATTTCTATAAGTGTATTGAGAAGGGAAAACAGAGGAACACTGAAAGTTTGAGTACACATACTGAAGTGTATGCAGGAGACATCAAGCTCTGCGGAGCCCACCTCGGTAGCGTAGATGGTAGCATGTCTACCTCAAGAGGTCCCGAGTTCGAATCTCGGTCAGGGTGAGTTACCTGGATAAGGTTTTTCCAGGGTTTTCCCTTATCCTGATAGACAAATGTCGGGTAACTGTAAGCTCCATGGACCTTGGAGCACCATTTTACGCATTTCATTCATCGTCCGATATGACTAAATGTTGGAAGACGTAAATTACAAAAAAATATATAAAGCTCTGAAGACAGAAGCACCACTGTCAAAATATAAAGGGAGGCAAGTTACACAGTTTCAGTGGACGGTCCACCATTGTGACCCATAGTAAAATGCTACTACCCATAGTAGTGATCAGCAGGGAAAAGTTTTTCTGTC
>CM060949.1:128264867-128414867 GCA_030765055.1 Mantis religiosa | reverse complement strand
AGGAGAGGATATTTACCTCCATAACTTAATATCTGAAAAAATGTGGAACAACTTTTGCAAAGAAAGAAGATTAAGAAGAGTCTGCTTATTGTCAAAATATAAATATATATTTTACAACTTCTTCAATTTTTCATTCTGTACACCACACACTGACACATGCTCCAATGCAAAATGGGACTGATGAAGATTAAGACAGAGGCAGACGTAGAAAAGAAATACAAATTAAGAGCCATGTACAGACTGCACAAGTTGTGTTCAAAAAGGTTTTATCAGCTATTAAAGGAGGAAAATGCTGAGGCAATCACTATTTGCTTTGATATGCAGCAGAATCGACCACTGCCTAAACTTGCTGTTAGCGATTCTATGCAAGGCAGGTATGGCTGTATAATCTATGCATAAAACCCAGAACAAAGACGACATTTCCTTGTATACATGTTTGGAGACTGAATCTGCTAAAGGCTGCAACCAGGTTGCCTCAGCTTTGCACCACTTTTTGTTGGAACTGAAAGAAAGGATGTCCAGCAACATTCCTTCTACCATTCATTTATTTTCAAACTCTTGCTCTAGTCAGAACAAGAATAGTGTGATGATGTTCATGCTCATTGCTTTCCTGTAGAAGAGTAAAAAATTGTCCCGCATTTCACATATCTACCCAATATGTGGGCACAGTTATATGCCTCCTGATAGAGTGAGCAAAGAAAAGAAAAAGGATGTTCAAAATCTAGCTAAATCTTTTGAAATTCCAGAAACTGCAAAAGAATTTTATGAAGATGTACTAGAAGATACCAGTAAAGGTTAAAGCTTACTTATTCATATTGTTTGAAATTTCTTTGTACTCAGTATTTTTTTTATGTAAATAAAACAAAATATTATATTGTTATTGATGTAGCAGTACTTAGAAGTTTATACCTAATCAAATAATCCTTATAAGCATTAACATGTTGGTTGTATAATACTTTATGTATTATGAAAAGGTGAAAAAATAATAAATAATAAATAAAAAGTAACAAAAACAATAAATGACAAAAATAACAAAATTTCATGTGTTAATTTCTCGCTCGCGCAGAAAAGTTAATCATCTATCAGGTTTTGAAAAAACTCTGCATTTTCAAACCTCAAATTTGCACTAGTTAAATTATGGTGTTTGTTTTTTTCACATTCAATGAGACAGTTTCAGGAAGGAGAATTGAATATAGTTGCTGTGCTAACCGATCAATATTGCCAAGAAATAGAAAAAACCGTTTTTTTTTTCAGAAACACATTTTGTGCATCTATCGAGTTTTGAAAAAGTGCTCCTCAATTGTTCTTTCCGCAATTAATGCCTTGTTTAAGTTACTAGTTTGTGTTGCGATTTCATGTCTAGGTACCGGCTTAACTGCAACTGCACTGTAAGTAACGGTCCTAGGGACAGAAGGCTGACGAATATGTAAGAGCTTCTGGACTTCCAAGAAGGACACCTTCTCTCTTACCTGAATCTCTTGGATCACCTTTACCTCCATAAAATGGGGGCATTCTCTGCAGTTAGATCAATGATTACCTCTGTAGTTGACACATGTTGCAGGTGAAGTACATGCATAATCATGCTTGACTTCCCCACATTCAATGCAGGTAGCAGCTCCATTACAAGTCACTTTTGTGGCCAAAGCACTGGCATTTGTAACACCTCAGTGGATTGGGTATATACTGCTTCACTTCAATAGCTTCATACCCTGCCTTAATCCTTTGCATGAGTTCTACCCAATCAAAGGTAAGAAACAGGGTACGAGTGGGCACCAGTTCACCTCGTTTGCAGTGGACTCGATATAAATTGTTCACATCTTATTCCACCAAGTTTTCCTGTATCTCCTCATTGGAAATTCCATCCAGTGCACTAGTGTTTATAACACCATGCGAGGAGTTCAGAGTCCTTTGCAATTCAACGCACACCAGATAGCTTGCAAGCACGTTGGCTTTCAAATTTCTTGCAGCTTGCATCAGTGAAACAGCTTCGACTAGGAGCGTGCCATTGCGAGATCGAATACATGACTTTACGGGACCAGAAATATTATCTAAAACCTTCTGGATAGTAAACAAGTTCACGGTAGTAAATTTTCGACCTCCCTCAGTTCTAAAAATAACCAAATAGCAAGGACCACAAGATTCAGCTACTTCCTTTCCACTTTTCTTAACATTGTTGTTCATTTTATCAGTTCCCATAGCGACAATGTCCTCCACCATTGCAAACATTTCCGATGGCATGCTCACATCCTGGGTGCCATCCCAACTTAGGTGAGAATCCTAGCCTGGACCTTGCTCACCTCAGGGTCTCACCTCCCATTGTACAGACAGAGGGTTCCAATCGCCTTCAGGAGTGTAACAGCTCATGCAATGGCCCCTCCCCGGGACATAGCTTTATCAGCGTATACGAATACAGTTCTACATGATAATCAGGGGCTGGGAGTTACACGTTACCCAGTCACCCCTGTGCTCCTCTGCACTAGGTATCCAACAGGCTTGTGTTCAGGGAGGTTAGGTTCAAACACGAATGTGAACCTTGTTTGGGCATTTGGCATTAGCTCTCTCACCACTCAGAGGCACTCATTTGAGAGATTTGGCTCGGGACCCCAGGATTGCCAATCCCATACCTACTGCAGTAGGCCCCTGGGGTTAATTTTGCTGAGGGACATCTATCAGACTTGAGGTTCTTTTAGGTGCTGTAAATAACCAACACTGGAGCATCAACTTTATTTCCCTTCCAAAGGAAGCCATTCTAAGGAATTTTACACCTGAAAAAGTCCATCCCCCTCTGCTGGATTTGAACTCATGACCTTGAGACCCAAAGGCTAGCCTGTTACCCCTAGACCACAGAGAACGGTTTCATTGATGGAGGGCACAATTCTTTCAAATAAGCCACACCAACTATTTGACAAATATAAGAAAATGAGCTATAATACTTATGCTGATATCAAGTACCCAAATCATTAGCCTTTTTGATTTTGTCAAGAACCAATGATACTGTTGTGATGCCAATAGAAAATTTGATATTGGGATTTATTGCCAACATTAGAGCTCTGTTTTGGGGTTGTGAATCAAATCATCTGATGAGACACTATTGTTGCTACAGCAGGTGACAACTGAAAGAATGAGGAAGAACAGACAAGATAATATGAATGACAGGGCCAATCATTCCATTGATGCTGTGTTGCCTAAGAAGAAAAACAGATGATACAGTCCTTAGACAGTGGAAGAAGTCCTGATGTAGTTAGCCCAGTTGGAATATTATCAGATTAAGGTTGCACATTGTAAAGGTACTGGGAACATGGTATTGGGATGGATGTCTTCCGGAGCTTTAAGATAGCTGCTTAAAAGCAAACATTCTGAAGGGCCTGGGGAAAAAAAAATCATAAGTGTTCTATTTGATAGTGTTTACTATTTAAACATAGGATTAGGATTACTACGGAGGGATTCGGTACCAAAGCCTTTGGTTTATTGTACCTATGCCCCAAGTGGAGCATCCCCAGGAGCAAGGATGAGGTGAGAGGAGACAGATGGTGGCCAACCAAAGGAGTCACCACAGCACCGAGACACCTACAGACACTTCTACCCTGAAAGAGACCACCAGATCACCACTAAAGTAAAAGCCTACAACTTTAACTTTCTCTTACTTGAAAACCTTTGTCCTCCCAAAAAGGTTTTAAGTTTAGGAAAAAGGCGAGGTCAGAGGGAGTCAGGTTTGATCCAGGAGGAAGCTATGTTTAAATCATTGATCTTAGCCATTCCAGTAACTCAGCATGTGCGTATGTTGATGGAGCATGATCTTTTTATGTGCTAAAATCCTGTGTCTGTTTAAGATGCCTAGCTGTTGAGGTTGTGGATTAAAGTCAGAGGTAAAAAAACCTTAGCATGGTTAGGGAAGTAAAGGTGGTGGTCCCATGTCACAGATTTATGGCATGTAAAAGAGGTAGCCTCATAAAGAGAATCTCTGAGTAAAGTGAGCAGTCTCTCATCCCAATGTAGAATGGGACCCTGAGAACTGTAGCTATTAAAAAGCATCCATTAAAAAAAGAAGAAGAAAAGAAAAGCCTCTGCTGTGTTTAGGCAGGCATGCGGCTGGCAGTTGAGAGGTGGGTCCAGGCCCTTAATAGGCTCTAGCACTACAGGATTTATTTATATATTCGAGTGTAATATTTAACATTTGTGGTTTGTCCTTTTGGAAGATAATTAAGGCATTGACATGGGAAGGGTGTTTATCTGCCAAAAATGGGAATTTATACGTTTTTCATTGAGGAGGGAGTACATGGTACTAGTATTCTGATAGTCAGAGGGGAAGTCATGGCAGGGAGAGTTGCTATGGCAATGGCTGGGACCACACCTCTTGAAGGCTTGGGCGCATAACTTCGACCAATTAGGTAAGACTTCTCCCTTCACCCCCTTCTCTAAGTGCCATTTTTTGTGCCATTTTTCATGAAAGCACGTGTCTAACGGCAACTGTCAGAATGCTAAAGTAATTTTAACTCCACTGTACCTTCTCATGAAAAACCTAAAAATTCACATTTTTGGCAATTATGAACTTTCTCATGTCAATGCCTCTTAAATCCTCTTGCATCCTGAAAAACTTCAGTTTGCCTCCTGACTTCACTGGGACTACTTTCCTTAGAGTTGCTAACCAGTTCCTTTCTATTATATGGATTGTTATTTTATCTCTAAAGTATAATAATGAAACCAAGTTTCATCAGTGATAATGAATAGGTTCAGAAATTAGGTAGGATTTTCTATAAACTCTTGCAAAATTTGTTTATTCAGGTGTATGTAGCCATGGAACCAATTGAGCTAAAAACTTTTTATTTACCATTATGGCTGTTTCACTCAATTTGAGCCATTTATCTGCCAAAATGATATTGTGGAATTTCTTCGGTAGTGACATTTCTTGTGTGACTAGAGCATTGTTACTGCTGTGTTTTTTTGAATGATGAGGTAGTTAGTTCTCTTTTCTTTCCTTAAAAATGTCAACAAAGAAAAAATGAAATAACAGTATGATTTTTAACTTTGTCCTCTTTGAAACACATAGAAAATTAGTTTTCTTTTAGCATGACTAACTAAAATTGAAAGTATGTTGTAGTTTCAAAGTTATCAACAAGAGATCAAATTTTCGTCTGTGCAAAAATGTCTTACCCATCATATTTGACTGTGCAAAGACATCTTCCCCTCATGCACTGACACAAGGTTGTATAACAATTATTATTTTCTGCATTTAAAACTACAGATGGAGCTGAAGGCTTGCCATAGTGACACACAAAACGGTCCAAATCAGTTTTATCAACGAGTGTCATCTGGAAGTGAGAAGAATGTTAAGAAAGTTGGGCCTGCACCCTCACCTTCATCTCCTTCACCAGTGGTGTCATCTTCAGCATCCCCTGTGGTGAGACAGTTAGAGAACCAAGTTCTTCAAGAGCCTGCAATTAATCATGACAACAATTCCGCTGATAAGGTACGCAGAACCAACACAACTGGTCCACAGTTGCCTGATGTCAATCTGGAGCAACTTGAAAAGAGACTTGATAAAATGCTTAGTGATGGACCAATTTAGCTAAGAAAATGTAGATCATATTTGAAGCATGCCCTTTTTCCCTTTCTGTTACTTCCTTTTTCTTCCTTACACTTTATTTTCAGCTTTATGTAGAACTAATTTAAATTTAGCATTTCTACATTGAAGTTTAAGAAACTGACTTTTAAAATGGGTTTTTAAAATGCTTTAAAATATGCAGTAACACCTTATTAATATACTCTCTTAAAATGTCATGACGCTCTGTACTTCTTTACACAATGTTACTGGATGTTTTACATATTACTCTACTTAAACTATCCTCTGTTGATGCTTCTAAATCTCTGTACATTTTTCAAATAAGAAATGCATGTAGGTCATGTAAAATGTCATGACATTCCCCCCACTCCTGAAGTAAGGATGTGCAGTGGCACTGACCAGCCCAATTGTATAATAAGGAAAGTAGGCATCAATGTTCCCATTGCTTAAGTATTGTCTATGTGCCACAAGAAGGCAGACGGGGCCTGGAGAGAGAGGGGCTTGAACTGTTTATCTGCTCTGGTAATGGATCTGTTTGTTACGAAATGAGTGTGTAAAAGAGTACGCATAAGTCACCCAAGCTGCAAGATCTAATGCTCATTTCAGTAACTGCAGTGATAGGTATTATGTATGGGTGAGTTATGTGACAACACTGTATATTTTAGGTGAATGTAGCATTCTTACCATATCTGGATGCTGAGCATAAACATCATGCAAGCTACCTTGCCTTCTTGTGTTGAGTGAACAGTATTATAAGGTATTGTATATGTGACTGCCTCCTGAATTCTGATAACTCTTCTAGTGCCTTGCTTTCCCAACTCTGTCATCACTTCTCTTCATTTCTTCTCTTTTGCGCATATGGAATTTCATGACATACTACACTCTGTCAATTGCAAAAATTGTAATGTTTTTGCTTTGTAAAGAAATTGTTGCTATAACTGATTAGGAGTCCAATTGAGATGTCTACCTTTCTAGGAACTGAAAACCAGCCTTTTGATCTCGCTCTAATAGCAGAAATTTTTGCTTAATATCTTGATGAGTTTTCCTTGCTGGAAAGGAATTGTAACTTAAAAAATGTTTTTTAGTTTTTTTCCTATTACTGGGTATTTTGAATCTGTTATTGAATTATGTGCAGTGGTTTCAATACCTATTGAAAATATGTAGGTATTGACCTATTTAAAACAAAATGAAATCTTTTTCATGTGAAAAATCACAAATTCTTCCAAATCACAACAGAATCATCTTTCATTTACACTTTGCATTTGAGCTTTTGAAAATAGGACTTATTTAAATTGGAAAACTGTCAGATTTGTCAGCCTTCTCATAAATAATATAAATCAGTTCCAACTGTAGTACAGTACAACTTATTATGTGTTTAGGCTACATTCCTTGGAAGAGTATATTAACAGGTTTTATTGCATTTTTAAAATACTTGTAATACATATTATATTTCATATTTAAAATTTTCTTTTACGTATTTTATACAATTACAGTTTGATGAATAGAATTTTAACATATTTCCTAATAGCTGTAATAATGTGCACATTATGCACTTTAATTCTTCTGCAAATGCTCTATATTTTGATTTTGTCAATTGGTCTTTAAATGTCTTATATTTTCATGTAGATTATGTTGTAGATTTGTTTGTTTTATTTGATGATTTTGACCAGATTTTGTGTTTAGAAGCTTCCTTTACAGTCGAAACCAGGGTTGCCAGATTGAGTTTACGTAGCTGAAAACATTTCCCAAAATAGCCACTTCTTTACTTTGTAAATAGTGTTATATTTTTATATTTGCAGTTTGTTACCAGATTTAACATTTATGGCATTGTCATTTCCTGGCTCTCTGTATGTTAGCGAATGTTTTCATAAATGTAAAAAGAATACCTTAAATACACATTACATTTACATTGTTAACTTACAACATTTCTGTGACATTATCAGAATTATAATGTGCTCACCTAATGCTTGATGATTTATGAGGCTGTATAAAATGTGTGCTATATGCAACAAAAAATTTTAAACAAAATCACAGGTTAGTTATTCTTTATCCAGAAATGCACGTAAACATGACTTCATGGATGTCATCATAAAAATACTTCCAGTACTCTGAAATCATGTGAATTATGAAAAGTTCAAAATTACACAAATATAAATATAAGATTACATTTCTTTACAAATATTGGAAAATTGAAATGGCGGTAAAAAGGAATGGTCTAAATGACAGGTAAACTTTATTCCTGGAATGGTATAAAAATAGTTATAAAACTGGTATAAAAATAGTCACTTTCTGTACTCTCTCTGTTACATGTCGGTTTGGGTGGATCAGTTGGTTAGGTGTAAGTCTACTGATTTCAAGGTGCAAATCCAATTCAGACCAACAGTTTTTAAGTGTGCCTAATAGTAATAGCCACATGTCAGTAGATTTATTGGCATATAAAAGAACTCCTATGGGATAAAATTCTGGCATACCAGCCTGCTGGTATAATATGATCCTGATAATTAAGTGTCTGTAACAAGCATAATGTTTTTTAAATGTTTTCTCTCACACAGACATACATACACAGAGCTTGTTAATAAATGCATTAAAAAAAGAAAGAAATATACATGCAAGCAAGCATGCATACATGCATGTGCACACACACAAGAGTACTACGCTAAATAATAATTCTATACAGGAGACAAACACTATGCAGTATCTCTGGATTACATTTGATAAAAGTTTAAATTTAATAAACATATTGAGCATATCACTGATAAAGATAAAAGGCTTATACGTGCTTTATCAAGACCTGTTAAAGGTAAATTGGGGACTAGGCTGAAAAGCACTGAACATATTTTACAAAGGTGCAATATTACCTTTACTATCATGTGGGATTACAGCTTGAATTGATGCCATCAACACTCAGCCTAATACAAGGTTATAACATCTATAAAGGTTTATAAAAGATCAGAATGACAAGGATCCACAGAACAAGTTCTTAGGAAGCATTGATAGCTGGAACTCTACCTATAGACATTGAACTGATGGAGTTAGCAACATACCAAAACATCATAACAAAGAATAATTTGCAAAGAAGGAAACATTCAAAACAAAAGAAATTGCAGAAAATGGCAACATCCAGCAGATAATATGAAGATAGAAGACAAGACATACAAATTACAAATTTATACTAATTGGCAGTAAATGTGAACAAGGAGTGGAATCAAGAATAGTAATGTACATAGACAATCACCTAATCCATCATCTCAGTTATAAGTTGCATCCTAAACGTCACTTAATGAAGCCAAGCACTTAGTGATCCAGAAAGCACTGAAAAAATTTGAGATAAAAGAACAAATTGTACAAAATAAAACCACAGCAATACATTTTGACAGTAACAATAACATCCATAACATAATAATTCAAACAAAGGGACATTACATTCATTGACAATATACCAGGTGAGTCAGCTGCTCCTATTTATTCTTATCTATGCAACCCGCAGTTTACAGTCTAATGTGAAAACATTGACCCTTTTAGTACAAAAGCTGTTATTGCAGCTCTGATCTTCTAATCGGAATTATTGCAACCAGCATTAATATGTATAGCCCTAAATGAGGACCAAGAGGTTGTGAAAAGCTTAAATAAATGACAGGTTTTCATGCATATAATACCAGCAAGGCGATAAATTGTGCTTGCCGAAGAGCAATATAGAATACATGAGAGCAGGCTGAGTACGTTAGCTGCTGGCATACGTATGGTGATGCAAGGGCTAGGTTCGAAACAACATCATATTGTTTTGGTTTTTTTTCCTTTCTCCAAGTCCTTATTGTCTGTATTTTAGTTACTAATTTATTTATTGTTGCTACTGGTTCTCTTATGAGTCAAATACTCAAGAATGACAATCCGATAATTAGGGATCTACAGGCATTAGCTCACCATATAAGTTGTGCTGAGCTCACCCTACCGTCAGGCTGGAGAGGCCCGTGCCCTTCAAAGGGAAATTACGGGCTATCTTTATCTTCAACTAGGGATCATTTTTAACTTATTATAATGTAATTGATGTAATGTATTTAACTTATTATAATGTATTAAACTTATTTGTGAGCCCTCATTATCTTTACCACATCTGGTGTTGTAAACCATGTTACAAAGTTGGCTTTCATTTTTAGGAGTATGTCGACATTAAATCTAGTAGTTTTTGTTTCATGCTTAAATCTTATGTCTCTTTGCATTTGTGAAATGTTTGAAACTTGGTTGATTAGGTCAAGCACAATACCGACCATAATAAAATATCTATATGAACTATACATTTATAGCTATCTGCCAGTGGGAAACATGGCTATTATTGAATTTAGTAAATACCTATAATGTTATAAAAATGTTATTTGTATTATAATTTCAAGTTATAGGCTCCAAGAGGTAAAACAGAGGTTAATAAAAAATTTGAATGGATCATGAAGGATTCGAACCCAAGTTGAAGTGACAGAGTGATGAAGTAACATGTATAATACCATTTAGCCAATGCTACGTTGCGAAGGAAGGTTCCTACACGAATAAATAAGGGCCAACCTAAGGCCCACTTAAAATCTTTACACATTTTTCACAGCTTCATACAGTATTTTGAGCTCGGTTTGATAGTTCTAACACAAATAAAAAAACTGCATCTCCGTTACAATTACTGTATGAGCTAAAAAGTGCTGTAATTTGTGACAGAAGCGAAAACAGTCTACCTAATTCTTAGTAATTTTGACATGGCTTTACAACGAAAACACGTGTTGGCTGAATATTTAAATCCAATTGGTCCCATTGGGTAGATCTGCCATTTTGTGTTCCAATGTTATTGTCAACTGATGCATGTGATAGGTTGTTCTTTCAGGGGCATGTTTAAAGGTGTGCGTGAATAAAAGTTTGTAAACTCATCTAAATAATACTGCAGCTCTCTGTGTCTGGATATGACGTTTTTGTAATCAGCATACATAGTGACTGATTTCTGTCCCATACAACACTTATGCACTGAGTTACCTACCCCTCCTCTATTAACTGTTGTGCAAATCATCCATTAGAAGACATTCAAGAAAGGCATAAATCACATATTTTGCTTAGCACGTTTCATGAATTCAAAAATAAGCAGGGGCAGGTGACTCACCTGGTATAACTGGTACACATATTTCACATAGTTTAAAGCTCATGTAGGTAATTTGGAGAATGAGGTTGACAAAATCTGGAGAGGGCGATTGGAGCAGAAAGCCCAATAACAAGAATAACATGCCAAACAACGGAGTGCAGGTCGATGATAATGTAACATTGTTGGAACAGATAACACAAAGCAGAGGGTTGCTGTGAGTGGACCTAGTGAGTCCACACCTATTCAACAATGAATGTGATCAAGGTGACAGCTATAGCAGGAGTGAAAACATACATTTGTGCAGATAATATGGTTATGATATTGAGATTAATAGAAAACCGTCAGACTGCAATAAATAGATCATTGAACTGGGCAGAAAATAATGGTCTGATACTCAATAGGGGAAAAAGCTGTAATGACGTTCAAGAGTGGAGGGAGACATGCAAGAGGAGATGTAATAAAAATACGGGATGCACCACTGTAATATATTGAGAGCTTCAAATACCTAAGCATAAAACTGCAGACACAAGGAACCTCATTTATGTAACAAAGGACAAAGCAGCATCAGCCGTAAAAACCATGTATGATATCAAATACCTAAATAAAGTGTCACTAAAGACAGCAATGGTTTTGTTCTAAATGAAAATAGCACCAGTAATAACGAACAGATTACAACTTATATGGGAACACCTGACGAAAATGAATTTAGAGAATATAGAGAAAGTGAAGACAACATTTATGAAGAAAATTCTGAGTCTATCCAAATACTTTCAAGGTTAACACATGAAATGTGCAGAGAAACAATGTGGATAGATCTGTAACTACAAATCTGCTGCCGGCACAAAGGCATATGAGCAACTAGTGAGGGAACACTGAATAAACAAAACAGAAATCTGGGAAGAGTTCTATATCACAGATGCCAAGGGAGAATGGAAAGGACCAAACTATGAACTGAGGCATTTTGTAACAAGATATGCAGTACACAGTTTCCATCACCTGATCTGTAAAGAAAAGAAACACCACGGCCCAAGCGAAGATTGTTTATGTGCATTATGTGGAAACAATGCACAAGATTCCTTGTAGAAGGGTGTGAAAAGAGAACAGTCTCCATGAAAAAATTCTGTTGTGACAACAAAGAGACAAGTGTAAGTGAAGTGGAACAAGGGAGGTGATAGACACAACAAATATCAGATGGCTAGGACGACTATTTGGAATGCACATTGTACTAAAGTATTACTAATGTAACTAGTATCAATGCACAGTGTGCAGATTTCTCATATTATTGTAATTAATTTATAGAGGAGTCCACATGTATTATTTCTATATGTAATGGAGCATGCAGAGAATAAAAATGATTTAAAAAACAAACACACATGCATAAACTCACACACACCTGGATGAGAGAGGCGATATTGTTAATAAACAATCTTAAAAAACCACATAAGAAAAGATCAATGTACCTCATCTGGCTGTTGTTGATATAGGTTCCAATAAATGAAAGCATGTTCCTGTAATATATGAGTACTCGTATATTATATACATGTGTGTCTAATGAGAGTTTGACTCCAGATATATAATATCCAGATTCTCCAGAAGTATACCGCTGATAAGAATATAGTGTTAATCTTCAACTTTTATGAGAGCATTTTATTTACGTTGCCAAAATACTATTTGATCACATGACAAAAATTTTTACTAAGCCACTTTTAAGATGAATTTAAAGTATATTGAATGACATTGTCTCTCATCAATTTTCATTTGGAAAAATTATATGTAAAATATATAAAATAGTACTTGAGCAGTATTCTTATTCTTACATGTGGCCTTCAAACCTGTCTGTAGTTTAAACATGGCCTTTGAGGGTATAAAGTTTTGAGGACTCATGACCTAAGCAGTACATTAATTAATATTCCTAACTGCCTGTTTATCACCCAGTCTGGCAAACCTGGTTCAGTGTATGTTACATAGGACTTTTCATTAAACAATTTTTTCAAAGAGCTTTTCTTCTTTAGCTTTGCTTACTCTTTTCCGGCTTTATCAGCTAGTGCTTCCTGCACATTTAAAATACTTTTTAAACTCTCGTGGATCTTGATGCTGTAATTATTGCACTGTGATATTTTCCCTTTAAGTTTAAACTATAAAATAACTATTGCAAATCTTTAAAATTTGTTCTCTTACCATGCCTAGTAGCTGGTACTAGTACAGGTTATTAAAATTGGGATTGGTTTTGAACTGCAGGGAATTCATGGTTAACAAAACTTGGTTATATGAAAAGAAAAGAAATGAAAAGAAAATTTAAAATAAATTTTGTTCTTGTGAATAATACATGTCTGGCACACATTCAATCAACAGGCAAGGTTTATCTTTTTATAAAAGCACTCATATTGTTGCCTACTATGAAACACACACACACACACAGAAAAAAAAACAAGTATAGGATAAAGTTTTTTATATTTTTGCTATTCATTTTGACCATTCTTGACGTTGAATCAAAAGTATTTGAATTTCTTTCTATATTGGCATCAGTTTTATATAGCTAATATTTATTAAGCATGAGTTATTTGTATTCTAAATTATTAACAATCAGTCATAATTACTATATTTCACTAAGTTCAGTCATAAGCATGTTTAACTAAAAGTAGCATTTTGGTAACTTTAAATGGAGCATCTTATTAAAAAAGAGTTCCCACATGAAATCTTGCCATTAGTTAAATAAATTATTTTTGTTTAGCTTTAACATTTCTGCATAAATATAAGAATGAAAAGCAATAGTATTTGACAATGCTTGAAGCAGAAGGTAATCTAAACATAGTTTTCAGAATTGCAATAAGCAAAAAATAATGCTTGCTACTGAATGCCATTAAGATTATGTGAGCCAGCTGTACAAAAACTAATAAATTGGATCAACTGCAGATATATTAAAGTAAAAGCCAATTACTTGCGCATAGGGTTGTGCTTTTGCATGATAGTTTATGTAGATAATAGTTTTGTATAATAGTAAATAATAATTAAATGAAATCTGGGACTTTTTATTTGAAGTTTTATTTTTAAATCTAGATCACTCTTATAAAAATGAAGAAAAACAAAAAACAACATAAAACCAACTTTGTAAATTATCCTGTTTTCTTTATAAAGCTTGTATAAAATAATGTCTTATATACAAATAAAGTGCCATTTTTAAAGTGAAATAATTGACTTAAAGTGTCATAATTTAACATAACAGTCCTGTTTTAGAGAGAGAATTTTGAATGACAATCCCACATAATCTTTTCAAGATTAGTGCAGTTGTTGCACTACATCCTACTGCAGTCAGTAACATAATAACGTATCAGCTCAGTAAATTGGTTGCTAGTTTGGAGGAGGTTTTTTTAGGTTGTCCCTAACTTGAAGGAGTGCATAGAACATCGTTGTCATATCTGAGGTGGTATAAGAACTATCTTTAAAATAGCGAGAGTTGTAGATTATGAAGTCTTTTTTAGTTAAATGTCTTGTAGTGTACATAACTAATACAAAATAAATTTTTTTGTACAAAGAAAGTTTAAAAACAATTATATAAAAATTATTCTTATTATAAAACAAATTGAGAGAAAATTTTGGGACAGCATTTTTCTATAGTGAGGAACTGAAACATATTCCAAATATGACTGATATATGTAATTACAGTTTTTAAACATTAGTGTGCACTGAAAGTTTGCAGCAAAAGACAAATATAAGAGTAACAGAAATCTGTCAATATAAGAGATCCTTATATTATGGATACACTAATTATTTGTAATAAGATATAATACATATATGCCATGTAACAATTTCATGCTTTTATTTTTAAAACAATATTCTTCAAGCAGCTGTTAATTGTGCATTTTCAACAATTTAGGATGAAAGAAAACTTTGTAAGAATAATTTGTTATACATTGGAGCTATAATGAGACAATTTCTCTGCAGGTTCTTCAGTATAGCTTTAAACTAGCAGCAATATCTTGAGGCATATACAGGTTATTTAAGACACATTGTTAATTTGTTCAAAGATGCCAAACATTAAACATATAACTTAAATTTTTAAGTTCTTTTTTCATCTTTATTTCTCAACATAATTTCCAGAAAGGCTAATACATTTGTCATATCAGTGTTCTAATTTAATTAAGCCATCTCTCTAGTGCGATTTATCATGGTCCCCAAAATAGCTGTTTACTGCATCAATGACCTCCTCATTGCTATGAAATCTTAGTGTTCCAAGAAATATTTTGAGGTTAGGGAACAGGTGGTAGTTGCTGGGTACTAGATTGCGACTAGGGTGGATGTTCAAGCAGTTCAAACTTTTAATTTGCACATTTTTCCCATTGCAATGATTGAACGATGGACCAGAGCATTGTTACGAAGAAATAAGATTTTTTACTTTTCCAAATGAGGTCGTTTTCTTTTCATCTCATCACTCAAACGTAACAGTAAGCTTGCGTAGTAATCACCAGTGATACTTTTATCCTTTTCAAGTGAATGAATAAAATAAATGAATTCCTGTATTTCCTTAAGTGGAACATAGGGCTTACTGAACCGCACACCCTTGAGGCCTATAGGTAATGGGTTAAGGATCAGATTCACTTTTGTACTAAGGATCAGAGGTTTTCTGATCAGAGAGATTCCAGGATGAGTGATCAGCCCATCGCCGGAAGTGAAAGTACAAGAGATGAGGTGATAGAAAAGATGATGCTGAGCAATCAGTGGAATGCTAGCAGGGGAAACTGGAGGACCTGGGAAAACCTGCACAGCGATATGTTGTCAACAAATCTCACTTTGTGGTTGCCTGGGATGCATATTTAGTTTTACTGTGCTTTTTGTCTTTACTGCAGGGTTCACATCGTTTCCAGTTCAATGATTCTGGTGCATTCGGCAACTCATCTGCTGTAAGTTGTTCAGGTTTATATTTCTTTAAAAGCTCTTCAAATCATTGGGTGTGATCAATGCTGTTGCTCTTCTTTGTAGCTGTTATGACAGTAAAAATAAGGACAGCACTTTCAAATATTCC
The DNA here is from genome assembly GCA_030765055.1 of Mantis religiosa. Lineage (NCBI taxonomy): Eukaryota > Metazoa > Arthropoda > Insecta > Mantodea > Mantidae > Mantis > Mantis religiosa. The sequence continues at coordinate 128,399,177 of CM060949.1, read as the reverse complement.
TGTCTTGTGAAATATTTGTTTTGATTTCCAAGAAAGATACCACCTTCTTGTTGTGGCTACATTGTATGTAGCACACAACTTATTACTACAACTCCAAATTTAGTATTGTTGCAATGCATGATTATTTCAGACATTTTCTGCATTACTCAAACAGAATGCTTTATGCCATAGTAGTTTGCCTTAGATGGTGTGTATTGTCTAAAACCACGTTGACCAGGAAATTCAGGTAACATTTCATCTGCAATGACGTTTTATCCAAGAATTTAATACTTCTAACAGTTATTCACAAACATTGTAAACTATTCTCTAATAGCAGCCAATTTGTCCAATAGTAATTAATACCATTTGGTATTCACGACAAAGTATTTAATAGCTCCTTCCACTGGCAAACCAATATTCCACAACTTACTAACAAAGAAATGCATGTCATCAACATGTAACGACAGTAGGCACTAGGAGCCTGCTAGACCTGAATGACACCTAAATACTGATTCGTCATTCTTGTAGCTACAATAACAGATTAAGTTATCACTGCAGCGAACATTCAAGTAAGGTGTAATATTAGATTTGCTAGTCACGCAATTACATAGGTGCATTCGTTTTGTAAAACACAATATTTAAATAAAGCTAGGGGCCTCGCAGGCCCCATGCGACCAATGGAAGGTTAAGCAGTGATATTACTTACTGACAGGTTCACTCTAAGAAAGCTTTCCTTACGTGTTGGAAACATTTAGCTGTAGGGAGATAAGGCTTAATAGCACATTAAACTTGGTCTGAGTGGCTTGCTGATTAGGCACTGACTTACTGATCTCAGTCATGGGTTCAAACCTGATGGAGTTTAAGTGTGCTTAAAAGTAACAACTACATGTCAGTAGATTCACTGGCATGTCAAAGAACTCCTGTGGGATGAAATTCTGGTACAATGATCTCACTGACATGATCCTGGAAATTGATAGTATTGTTAACAAACAAAATATTTATGTAATGCGTGTAATTCCAGGCATTCACACTCTGTTATCATGTAGTTACTTGAGCCACTGTTGGAGCTAGCTTGTTCTGGAGCAGCTTCCATATCCCTTACTTCTTTGGAGCCAAACAACTTAAAGTAAAAAGAATCATCACTGAATTCATTGAAAATTGACATTATTCTATGATCTGTCAGTATTCATTTTGATACCACATTCATGTATCCTGCAAAAACTAAAAGGTGGAACTATTCATACTCGCATTACCATGTATACATCATTGTAATTGCTAAGAATCCCCCCCCCCCCCCTTAAGCATATTTAACTGGCTACAATTGGCATTCTAGCACACTGCTAACACCTTACGATGATTGTACAAAGATCCAGGTATAAATGCTCAGTTGGTAAACTAGTTAACCTGATTTCCACATGCTTGCAGTTATGTCTGCATTCCAACTACAAAGGTTTAAGACAAATTCATTATCTGGCTATGCTTTTTCATTCTCATTGCATGATCAGAATGTCGGTACAAATAGGTTGTAATTAAGTTGAATCCAGGCCGTGCCATGGCTGAGTGGTTAGATGGCTCTGCTCTCACCAAGGCGGCTGGGTTCGTTCCCAGGTGACCACAAAGTGAGATTTGTGTTGGACAGCATAGCACTAGAATTGGTTTTCTGGATCTCCAGTTTCCCCCGCCATCTCATTCCACCAGTGCTCCACCTTCATCTCTTATATCATCTGTATCACTGCCTGCAGTGTCACATGTAGTAAAAGCGGGTGTTAAACACTGCACGTTTCATTAAGTTAAATCTGTCTTAAAATCTATGGGTCTCATTTAGGGGCTTAGAAGTGTATTTCAGATTCATCTGATAGCTACATCTATAATGAGAGAAAATAATTATATTACAGTGGATACCTGCACATTGTGGAATTGCTGGAAATGAATCAGCTGATCTTCTTGCCAAAAAAGGTGCAAATTTATTTCAGAACAAAAGTAAAAACTTATCCTTTACATCCATAAAAAGATTAATCAAAAGCAAATATAAAAACAAACAAAACCAATCAATATCTAACAAAGCCAAAGATAAAAAATGGAACATTTTAATTAAAAATCCAGAAATTATTCCAGAAATCCCATGTAAAGCTGCAGTAGCAAATTTTAGATTACTTACGGAACATGATTATTTGGCCAAACACTTACACAGAATAGAAATTTATACAAGTCCAAATTGTCCTCTGTGCAACAAAGAAGAAGAAATGACTGAAGAACATCTTTTAACCTGTGAAGCCCTATCTGCCGGACCCACTACACAGAAATATTGGAGAGCAAGAGAGCTAATGGCTTCATTGCCAAAGCCTAACATTTGAAAACAACAACATAATGAGAGCCTGGCATCAGGATCATCATACTTATTTCTTTTCAGAGAATAAAGGAAATGTTGTTCTACAGAATGAGCCTGTTGGTTTTTTCTTCTTTTCCCTTCTTTTCTTTAATTTATTGTTGCTCTTTAGCTGCTGTGGTTCTCAACATCCCATTCCATATGGGTGACAAAAACAGCTTAATTTTGCTCAGAGACCACTTTATTATGCTTGAAGTACTTTTACTTTTAGATGTGCAACATCTTTGTTCCAAAAGAAGCCATGCTAAGGATTTTTATGCCCAAAAAAATTCATTGTCCTCCACTGGATTTGAACCCGCAACTTCTGAATCAGATTCGCTTTTTGCTTTTAGATGGGAAAACTTGCAAGGAGATTAAAGCAAAATTGGATGCTGTTTATGGAGACCTTTCGCCTTCTGTGACAACAGTTGGATATTGGTATAATTAATTTAAATGTGGTTGAAGATCCATTTTTGACAAGGAGTGCTCAGGACACTCTACAGAATGTGGTTACTGAGGAAGTCATTGAAAAAGTTCATGATATGATTCTTGCTGACCTTTGAATGAAAGTTCATGAATTGGCAGAGGCCATAGGTGTATCGACAAGAACAGAAATTCATATGTTGCACGATAAGTTGGAGATGAGAAAGCGTTGGCCCGATGGGTGCCACATTTACTTACAGTGGACAACAGGGGGGTGCTGCTGTCAACTTTGAAGCTGTGTTTGGAGCTGTTTAAGCGAAACCTTCAGGACTTCTTGTGTTTCTAATTGTCACTGTTGATGAGACCTGGATTCATCATTATACTCGGGAAACCAAGCAGCAATACAATGCATTGTCTCTGAAGAATCTGCACCAAAGTGGAGCAGATTTCACACCAGTCTTGGTGTGGATATTTCGTTTTCCACTGTTGTGTGGAACAATCTTGTTTAAGCAATACTTTTTCCAGGCTGGAAAAGTGACAGCGCCGATGTTTTGGGATGCGACTCATTGACTTCTTGGGGGGGAAAAAAAAAACAATTACAGGAGCATACTACAGGTTAATTATTGGCCCAGTTCGACAGGAAGTTAAAGGAGACATGTCCCCATATAGCAATGATGGAAGTTTTGTTTCTCCATGACAGTGACCCAGCACATTCCTGCGGAGTTGCCACCATCAAACTGCATGAATTGCATTCTGAATTATTGCTACACCCCCCTATATTCTCCTGTTCCCGAACATAAATGGCTTGCAGCAACAAAAATTAGATCAAATGAGGTGGTCATCGTGGAGACATGCTTATTTTGCAGAGTTTGACAATTCTTATTTTTTGGAGGGGTTAAAAAAATAGCAGGGGCGTTGGGAGAAGTGTTTGTCCCTAAATGGGGACTATGTTGAGAAATAAATAATTTGTCTGAAAAAATTGGCATCTTCATTTCTAACACGGGTGCTACTGAATCAGCTTTGTATACTGACCTTTCATTCTATATTCTCTTCATGACATCAAAACAACTGCAGCAGCATTTCAGAAATTAATAAAGTATTGAAAAATTCAAACTAATAACAATGGATATCTCTGAAATGGCTGATGGCAAAAAGAATTATTTCAGATAAATTGTGTTTACATTTTTATTTTCTCCACCATGTACATACATATATTTAGAGAAGGTATTGCATTCTACTCAAAAGTTTGGTATCAAGATTTCACTGGAAGTACACATTTTAAAATCTCCTGAATCTTAAAGAAGCATTTTTAGAAAAAGGTTCGTATGCCTGTGTATGTGTTTGCATGTAACTAAAAACTGAAAGCTCCATTAAGTATTAAATTTGGATTTAAGTTCAGCATCTTCCAAGAACATGGTACAAAGATTTCAAACTACATTTCCAAATTCCAAACTACCCTTTGCATGAACATTTTAAAATATTTTAATTTTTTTAATAGCTTTAACAATTTTGAATAAGTTACCATGTATATAAGATATTTTCCTGATAAATGAAATACATATCTTGAATTCTCTGGAAACAGCTTCTGAAGTCTTGCTCATTCTGGATGACTTTTCAGTAACCAGTAAACCATAAGAGATTGACAAAATATTACTATATATAAAGTGTAGATCTTATTAAAGCACATAGTTCATGTTAAATATAATTTTTTTGGAGCTAATCATTTCTGAGATGTTCCTTGTCATTATTTTGAATTTTCAAATATTTATACTTTTCTCAAATAGGAAGTAATTCTTTTTAACTCTGACCATGTAAAGTAAATGGAATTTCAAATCTATCACTTAGCGACCAACTCTTGAAAAAAAATTGGGTATCAATTAAACCTGTTATATTCCTCAATTCCCATTATATCTGTAAGAAGATACATAGTAAAATAATTTCTAGGTTAAGCAGGCAGCAAAACTTGGCAGGCTTGGAACACTGCAGGAGGCAGTTTACAGGTCAGTAAGTGTGGTTCTGGGTTTAGAATCAATGTGTAGCTTAAGCGTGTAGCTCTGCATAACAGGTGGACCTGTCAGAAAAATTAGCAGCAGCACAAATTGGTGTGTACTAAAGACACATAAAGAAACATTAGAGATGCGTTGAAGTGATGTATTTGTGTAAAAGAGAGGTTGATTGTAAGTCAGCATTGTGCTAACAATTAAGGTGAAAATAAAAGCAGTTTGACATCATAGTCACATCCATCAATACAGCTCACAAGGTCCTGAAATGGCACATCAGTGAAGAAAATATTTAATCAGGCAAGGGAGTAACTCAGCCAGGCAGTTCACCATTCAAATAGGAAACTGGAAATTATTTCAACATAAAATCAACCATATTTGTGGATATGGACAACCATGCTAAACAATGTAACCTCAAGAGTACAAGTAGATGTCATCACAATACAGCAACAAGTGAACAAAATAAATAGAAGCTATTTCCCACCATTCCTACCAACATCTAACTTCAAACCTTGGTGGTTCCCAGAGCTAAATGCTCTCAAGAAACAGTTAAATGCAGCAGAACATAGAGCCAGGAGGTGCAAAAACTCAGCACTTAAAAATATATATGACACCAGGTTTAAAACTCTAAGAAACGAGTAAAAAGTGAGATTAATTAAAGCAGAGCAAGAATCATAGAAACATTTTTGCCCAGGAAGCATGAAAGAATTGCCTTGGAAAATCTATAAGAGCTGCATAAGAAGTTTCTCCAAATGCACTCCAACAACACTAACCCTTAAAGATGGATCTTCAACTTATAAGATTCAGCAAAAGCCCTTCTTGACAGATTCCTTCCTGATGATATCCAGGCTCTTGATAGTGTTGAACAATGGACCATCAGAATACAAAAATTAAGACAGTAGAACTCCTGATACTCAGCTAGAACCTGAGTTCAAGAACCATGAAGTAACTGAGATTGCTGCTAATTGTAATGATAAAACATATCCTGGCCCCGACAGAATTGATGGTGCCATGTTAAAATCATACATAAGACACTACTCAAATTTTGAAAGACAATGTTCAACAAATGTCTAAACCTGGGATGCTTTTCCAAAGTATGAAAAAATGCAACTGTAACAGCAATTCCGAAAATGAGCATGAGTAAACTACAATCTGTAACAGGGTATCGAGGAATCACTCTGTTATCAATTCCAGGAAAATACCTGGAAAAACTAGCAATGAAAAGACTAAACTTTACTCCAATGTAATAATCAGGTAACCTCCCAACAGTATAGTTTTACAGCAGGCAAATCTCTGATGGATGCCATAAAAAGCTGTCTCATATTATGTACATTAGTGCATAAGACTGGGACTGAAAACCTGCTTCCCTGATGTTGACATCATCAATGCTTTTGATAATGCCTGGCATCCTAGTATCCTGCCTCCTTTACAGAAACAAAACTTCCCCTGTAATTTCTACAATATAATTAAGGACTTCCTACAGGACTGTATGGTTAACTTCTCTTTAGGCAATAGTTTAACCTCAAAAGTAGCCACCAAAAGGTTGTCTCCAGGAATCGGTTGCAAGTCTCTCTCTATTGAATGTCATTGTTAGTGCTTCATATTGCTTCTATCTGGAGATTGTTTTTTATGCCTATGACGTGCTATTGCTCAGAATAGCTACTCATTCTCATATTCTCTCCATCCTTCTCCAAATCACGTAGAATTGGTATAGCAAACACAAGTTGGAATTTGCTAAAGATAAATCTGTACTGTTGCAGATGTGCATGAGATAGAAGAAAGAATACATCAGTCATCTTACAGTTATAGCAGTTATAGCTTAGTAACAAAAACGAAATACTTAAGAGCAATTTTGGATAATAAAATAGACTGGTATCTTCACATGCAATACCCTTTTTTTTTACGTCCTCCGTTAAGTCATATCGGACGAAGAATGAAATGGGTGAAAAGATGCTCAAATGAGTCCGGGGTCTGTGGAGACATGCAATACCTGATTCATAAAATAGTGCACATCTATAACAATCTTCTTAGATGCTCCAAAAATACTTGGAGCATCTCATATCCTCATCTGATGACCATATACAATCATGCCATTCTTCCCATCATAATTGTATGCTGTGAAAGTCTGGAGCATCTCTATATCCAAAAGGGCCAGAGTCAAATTGAGCCAAATAGAAAGATCCTTTTTGATTTTTGCAATAAAAGCATATAGAACAATCTCGGACAACATTCTGCAAGCAATTGCCTATGCAATGCCCATTGATCCAATTATTCTTTTTCATAATGATTTCAAAGCTGTCTCCAGAGGTTAGTCCACAAATGCAGTAATTGCTATACTGAAAAGAACAGAAGTCCCAACAAGATCCAAATTTATTCACCACAAAGATAACCACATAGATATAGATATTATAGGAGGAGTAGGAAAAGCTGAGATTCTCATCTTTACAAACAGGTCTAAAACTGAAAATCATGTTGGAGCAGGAATGGTGGTTATGAAAAACTCGAAAATGACCTTCATTTATGTAAGACAACTAGCCCTAGAATGCTCAGTCTTCCAAGCTGAACTTCTGGTATTACCATGGCTGTGGAGTGCATAGAACAATAGACAACTGGTACTTCAAAATATGCTATACATGTTGATCTGAAGGTAGCACTCTTTGCTACAGCTAATAGATCAACAATCCGTCCCCTGGTTTTCCAGTTCATGGAAAAAAATCATTGCTCTCAACAAGGAAAATAAAATGACTGGGTCAAGGGTCATGCAGGGCTACATGGCAGTAAAAGAGCCGATTATCTTGTTAAGATTGCTGCCAGTTACAGGACCCCATAGATTACAAATCCATTCTCATAACCCGAAGCAAACAACTGTTAACAGATTACAGCACTATGATTAAGAATTCCATCTACACCGAATCCAATGATGCCTTCCACACCAAATATTTCATCCCCAATATACTTCACAGACAGTCCTTATCTCTCTGGCCTGGTCACATAACCACCTAATTTCTTACACATCATGGCTGCTTTCAATCCTATCTCCACAAAATGAACATAAAAGTCTTGCCATTATGTAGCTAACCTGAAAAACCTCCACAGATGGCCAGACCTCCACCTGATGACAATGCACCCTTTACTCAAAAGATTGACGAGCTGTATTAAGTTCATTTCCACTGCCAGTGGTTTTGAAGACTCATTTCAACACAGGAAGGTTGTAGAATTCCTGAAAGCATCTTCCACACACTTCAATAAACTATAACAATTGTGCAACTGTAAATATCTGTTTAAATACCTATAGGTGAAACATAGATTGTAAATAATTTTGTTTAAATTAAAAAAAAAGCAGTTTTAAAGTGAACTTAGCATTTTTGTCTCAGTGTGTATCCAAGATAATTCATTATTATTTAGCATTTTTGTCTCTGTGTATTCAAGATAATTCATTATTATTAATGTCTTGTGCCAAAAAGAAATCATTTATTTATTGTAAACTTTGATAAAAATTTTTTGTTAAACTTCCTAGATAATCACATTTCTATAAAACCTTGTATGTTGGCACACTGAACATTTGTATTGGTTTGGTAGTATCTGTATGTGAAAACAGACATGCAACTTTATGGCAACTAAGCATGTAGTTCCAACACTTGACAGTATAGATGTATGCTGCATTGATCATAGTATAAAGTTCACAAACTATTCTTATTAATTGCATTCTTTCGGAAAAGAAGTGTTCTGACAAATCTGTGAAATAGTAAATAATAACATCTGTGTAGTATAGACTGAGATATAAATAGAAATCCTACGAAGAGGCATCTAGTTAACAAAAAGACAAACAGATTTAATGATTTGTGTTAATACTGGCCTATTTTAATTCTATTTTGTTGGTATCAAGTTCACATTGATCAAGTAAAATATCACCTTACCATTTCCAATGATTTGAATGTTATCTTGCAGTGAATAAGTTAATTTAATAATGAATACTCCCAAAACTCATTTTTATTAGAAAACAATGAGTATGTCTAGCAGAGAAAGGTCTTTCATTCATTAAAACTTCTTTGCAGAAGGTTAAACTTAATGCAGTTATTTTTTATTAATGTTATTAGTATTTTTAGCTTCCTAAAAAGTACAAACTTTTATCAAATATTTAGTAAGTTTTAAATCTATCTTAGTTAAAGGGCCACAATCATTTTGACTATCGGGCTTTATATAGCTCAGTTTGAATCATATTTCCTATTTTTTTTTCTTTATTTAAAGAAGAATAAGCATTCTTTTGTTTTGTGCTGAAGTACAGCATTTTTAATTATAAATCCAAATAGTTTTGGATGGATGAGTTGTCAAATCTCTATAGTTTACAAAAGGAGTATTTTGAAAATGATATTGAATAATGATAACAACACAGTATGTCAGCCTCACTAGCCAGTCAAGGATGTAATGTCCAAGAAGGTGTTGGAAGAAGATGACGAAGATGAAGAAATAGTATTATAGACAGTTGATCTGTGATTGCTGATTTTATCCATTTTGTCACAGGTTTCTGCTTATGACTACGGGAGTAATCTTATCTGAGGGCAAAAGCATTGCAGATTGAATTTATTACATCCTAAGTATAGGAAGTGATAATACTGTCAACAGGGGAGCATTTTGGAGAGACAAATTACAGTGCAGCATAAACATAGTGAATAGATTGTCATTATCATGAAATATTTTATCTTTAATAGGCTCACTGATCTCCTTTATCACTGTTATCTAACGGATAATGATTATTAAATATATATACAAAATGCAAAACACATGAGCAAATAGATAACCTGAAAATGCAGAAGAAAATAAAGTACTAAATAAAAGATTAGGAATGGTTCTGCTTATATTATATAGCTCACTAAGCTGGTTCTTTTATTGTTAATGTACTAACAGTTCACTATTTTTGTGCTCTAAATTATAAAATATGTTAAATGTGTGTTTGCTTATTGTTTTATAGTGATTCTTAAAGCAGTGGGTTATTCATCATCTGATTTATTACAATTACTACCATGAATGATTTTCTGACTTTCCAATACATGTCGTGGTGTGTGTATATGTACATTGTTCCATTGAAAGTTATTCCATCACATCTTACAGCAAGATAGTAAGATAAATATTGCACTTGTTTGGAAGAATTTATTAACAGTGACATTCAAATTAATTGATAAAACTAATTGTAGTTGGTTTTTCACACCTTCTCACTTACATTTTGATTTTTTGAGGAACCAGTTTTGGGAGCTATTGCTTCTATTTTCAACATCGAAAGTTAGACAAGTTAGACAAATATGACGGACTGTTTAATTTGATGTTACATCATCATTTCCATGATGCCAACAAAAATTACAGACATGTTAAAAAAATGGCTAACTACAATAGAAATGGAACCAGTAGAAGCAGAAGAATATCTCTCATTAACAAACCTATTTGTAAGTTCATTTGAAACACGCATAACTAGAGCCCGGAAGTTGTTGACCTAAAAATTCTCTCAAAATGAGCTATAAAATGCCCTTAAAATAAATAAATATATATATATATATATATATATATATATATATATATATATAAAATGCACATAAAATGTAAAAAAAATGACCTAACAAAAATTAACAATTTCTTTCTTAATAATAAATTAATAACTGTCACAGACAAATAATGAATATATGGTTCGAATAATCACATTTTAAAATTAACTTTCTTAGAATTATTGCTACTAAATAATAAATAAATTCAAAATTCATCAGGTCATTTTCAATTTTATAAAATATGAAAAAAATTAGCCAAACCTTACTTAGCGTTACAGTACACCACCATGGTCATCTTCAAGTTATCAAAAGTAAAGGAACTGCGGTTGTCAGTTAAAACTGTTTTATACTTTGAGAAACTTCTCTCCACTTCCACAGATGTTATAGGTGCATATTTAAAAAACACTATGTCACGACCTGTTAAATCCTGTTCAAAAATGTCAGTTCTGAAGTTTTCTTCTGACAAGATATCGGCAATCTGTCAAACTGTTTGGTATCCTTTATTTTTGATCAACACAAATTTTAGTTCTTGTCTAATTTTGTCCCCAATCTCACCTTTTACATTTTGTATCCTCTCTTCCGCAATCCTCACTAAGTCAGTTGACTTATCCAATGTCATGTCACTTTCTTCAAGGCGGGTATCCGTCAAAAATGCAAAATTTGATTTAAGAAAGCTAATTTACCTTGCATTTGAGTATCAGATAACAGATCCTGTGCGCTCTCAACTACCTTAGAAACTACCCTATCAAAGATATTCACCACTTCTCTCACTATTTGAAAATTGTCACAGTGGTATATACATGCAGTTAACCATGTACCCTAGTGTGTTAAAATTGGTGCCGGGGGCAAAGAAATATTAGCGGCTTTTTCTTTGAAATACATAGTTTGGGTTGGCACTTTCAAAAATATTTTCTTTACTGTGGAAATTAGTGTATCTACTTCTGGAAATGTTGATCTGACCTGTTCCGCAATTCAATGAAAAGCATGGGCCAAACACGTAACATGCATCATCTGACTGTAAAAAGATTGGATTGATTTTGCCACCTTTACCATGTAAGGTGCCATGTCTGTTAGGAAGAGGAGCACGTTGTCATGCTGTATTCACTAGACCACAATAAACACATGGATTTATCGAACAGTTTGCATATCTGACAGTGGTTAACAGTTTCTATAACCTCTGAGGTCAGAAGAAACATGTGTCTGGCACTAGTAGCTTCTAGTGTACTTAGCACTACATTGGCTACATAAGGCCCTTCTGAATTGGTTGTCTCATCAATTGATATATAAATTTTTTCCCCATTCACGCATTCATGTATTCGGTTTAACATGTCTTCATAAAATTTTTGTAGGTAACTTTTACGCAAAGTTGATTCATTTGGAATTGTATGACCAGTGTGACATTCAAGAAAATCTAGTAATTTGGGATTACTTAATTTTCCTTGCAGAATATTTGCACTAACAAACACTTCACATAACTCTTTATAAAAGGAAGATGACTTGTTACTTGACGTCGAAGCTGTTTCTTTTAACATAACTGAGACGCTTGTCTTTTTTTCACATTTTGAACAGCTCGCAAATGTTTTTCCCACTCAACATGTTGTACGGTGAACCATTTGTTCTGCAGCGACTTTAATTTCGCGCACTTTACAGAATAATACAGTCCCATCAATAGAGAATATGTTTCTGCCAAACTCTGAAACATGCTGTTTCAAATGGGATGCAGTTGACTGTTTTTGTTTTGGCATTTCAATTCCACAACACAAAAAAATGTACACAACTCACAAACTACTCTCCTTACTGCGATACTTCTAGCTCCTGAAGTCCTGACTGATGCAATCCACACATATTGCATGATGTAATCAGCGATTCCTCGAATTGATGTGTCATGAATTCACCAGCACTGTTAGGATGCTGACCTACATTAATTACATGTTTACCACACTTACAAAATTACTATTTCATAAAACAACATGATATAAATGAACTTTTAATCACAGATTATTTTAAAACCCCCAAAAAGCCCATGGGTCAGGGTCAGGTTGGCCACGGTAATCGAACCTGGGCCTCCTGAATGCAAGCTACAGATGAAAATGCCCAATAAATTTGTGAAAAAGAAAGAAAATGACCGGAAAATGCATGTAAATGTTAAAAAAATGACCTTATTATAAAAATGTGGAAAAAATGCATTTTGATGACATAAAATCCACATATATCTAACGTATTTGTTCCAGAATGCACTCAGTTTCCAATAAGCATCGTCTGTGATTACTCATCAAAATCCAGGCCCTAATCATAACAATGACTTTCCCATGGGTTTTGAAGGTTTGGTACAGATGTGTTGATGAAATCTTTGCAATAGTTTCAAATAGACATGTAGACGATGCATTAAAAGTACTCAATCTGCAGGAAAAAGCTATCAGATTTGCAATAGAAAAGGAAGCCAATGGACTACTCTCTTTTGTGAACCTATATATCATAAGAACTTACACAAAAATAAAATTTGGAATTTACAGGAAGCCAACACAGAAAGCTACACAAAAAAATCATAGCTATATCCTGACTACACATAAACATGCAATAATAAACAATTTTACATGACTAATCTGTAAATCCATGGATAAAACAGAATACTACAAGGAATAAACAGCCATACTTCACAAAGCGGAAGAAAATGGATGCAACAAAAGTCTGGTATTTAAGGGAAAAAAAAAGCTAAGCCAAAGAAAACCATTAAGGAAGCAACCGCATTCACAAAGAAAAAGAAAGCAGCAGCATATTCAGTAGATTCACATACCACTCAAAACCATTTAATAAATTAAAAAAGATCTTTAGAGAACAAAATATCTTCTTGGCACTCATAAATAGCTACTCAGTAATAAAATTATTAGATTCAAAAACTGAAGGTGAAATCCCACCAATCAATAGATCCAGAATATACAAATAAGTTGTAAGGATTGTGAAAAGTTTTACATAGGTTAAACTAAAAGAAACCTAAAACCCAAACTCAAAGAACATTTTAAAAACATCATATTGAAACAGGAAGACAAGTTAGCAGTAGCATTTCACTTTTAAACTGAAAACCATAATCTGACCCAAATCTAAGATTATTAAAAGGTATGATAAATCTTAACAAACTGACAAGATGGGAGAGCCTCCTAATATGGAAATATAAAGACAGAGTATTGAACTTTGAAATCCCATCAGTTGATAATTTGATAAAGAAGTTTATAGTTCCACCACCACAGAGAAAGTGGCAGGCAGCAACAACAAATGACATTTGGGCCTTTGAGATTGAAAATGGAAGCAAGAGCTCCTGAAACTAATCCCTGAAAAAATAAAAATGTAAGTGATGTAGTGAGAAAACCGACTAAAATAGTTTTAGCAATAAACAAGTATGCTGGTTTCAACCTCATTTAAGTTTCCTTTATGGTTAAGAGCAACAATTTGTAGGTCAGCTGGAATCTAGTTTGTAATATTGGGATCAACTGTCTATTTTTGAGCCTGTATCTTTACTATTTTCTCTTTTAAAATATATATGCTCTACTGAGTAGTAGCAGTGGTATTTTGCATCAGTTTTATCATTCAATGATTATTCATCCCTCAGAAATTGCTGTTGTGTCATTATGAAAATTAGAAATGCTAATCCTTGTTCTGAGAGTAGTGTGAAATGAATAGAAGAGTGGTAGAAACATACTCTAACAATGAAAGTAAGCTAATTGGCATGCAAGAAGTGAAGTATTGAGTATTACAGAAATATAGCTGTTCAACATGATTGATTGTAACCATTTACACAGGAAAGATCTGACTTAATATACAGGTAAATTATTGACTGGTATAGGAAACAGAAACTGCCAAACTGAAATAAAAATCATGTACTTTAAGAGTAACCAATTAAAACTCATTTGGTTTAATAATCCTTAGCAAGTGGCACCACCCTTTTGTGACAACAAATGAATAGTTTAAATCAAATGCCTAACCATGATATATGTAACTACTTACACTAGTAATAGTAATTTATTTCCTTTTACATCAACAAATGGAAATACAAAATCAAGATTGCAATTATAAAATCCATACTGAAATATGCCATATATTCCTAAATCCTGAAAATCCTATCATGTTATCATGTTGCCCACCATTGAATAGTAATTCAGCCCCCATACACCTAACCGTAGGTTTTTGTGTAATGGAGGCCCTCTGCTCCTTTTTACACTTTCTGCCATTTCACCTATCTCACTCTACATTTTTCTCTTAATTGTTTTAACTTTCCCTAAATAATTCCCAATATTTCTCCTGTTCTTTTCTCCTTTTACTGACAACATTTTTCTAATTACTACTTCACCCCCCAAACTGCCCCATTTACATAGCCAAGCCTGCTCTCTCCATATCTTTGTTTGACTACAATTTAATATACAATGGAAATCTGCATTCTCTTCTCCACACAATGGACATTTATCTAGCTCCCTCTCTTGACCTATACCTTTCAAGTTTCTCACTCCTGTTCTCCCCCAAGCAAAACCTTCTCGCCCTAACTTACTACATATATTTATATATCCTTCCCTCCCCTAGGTTAATTTTATTTCTCTATATAATCTTAGTGAGCTTTTGTCACTTGTATTGGCAAAAATGTCTTGTCTGTCAATATCTTCTAATCTTAGCTTAACCTCTTTCCAGAAGCCTCTATACCCATACTCTGCATTTATCCAAGAATGACCCATACCTATCTGCTTCAACAAGTCATACATTTTATGTGCCCAAGACCCATCCCAGTTACTTCTCTTTTGAATATGAAGACATTCTTTAATTATATTGCCATCTTCCAAGTTAGTGATTCTGTATAAATATTTCATTGCCCTTGACAAGATTTTAATTTTAGTAGAATGCCTGCCTAGTTCTAATTGTGCTGCCCCATTAGGTGATGCTATTGGTAATCCCAATATGTATTTACAAAAGGATCTATGCACTCTATCAGTCTCTCTCCAAGCCTCATCTATTCCCCAAACCTCCGATCCATGTAACATTCTATTTTCTACTACTGCCGTATAGATCCTCTCCAACCATTTGACATTTATATCCGGTAGTTTACTGTAGCATGATCTTATCACTCTCATGGCCATTTTACCTTTTGCCTCAGACATCTTTTTTTGTTCTTTCCAGCTGCCATCTGAACTCAACCTTGTACCCAAATAATCAAATCTCCTTACTACCTCTATTTCTTTTCTATCAACCTCCCATTTCTCATCCTTACGCAACCTGTATCCTTTTTTGAAGACCATAATCTTTGTTTTGTTTTCATTCACTTTCAAACCCCATTTATTGCAATAAGAATTGGCTGCCTCGATTGCTCTTCTCAGCCCTCCACTTGATATGGACCCAACTACTAGGTCATCTGCAAACAGTAGCCCCGGTATTTCTTTATTATTAATAACTGGTGAATGTACCCTACAGCTTGATATCTCCTCTAAAATTCCATCGATATAAAGATTAAATAATACTGGACTAAGTTTACATCCCTGCCGTACTCCTGCCTTACTCGATACTTACACTAAATATATGATTTACATGAATACTTATAAACCTATAATCACATGCTTATCTGCCAATCCTACAAGCTTGAAAGTAACAAATTCGCTTACCACACCAGGCTGTGTATATATAGTGTGATCCATTTAAACCTGAACCATTTCAATAGGCCATAACTTTTGAACCAATAATAGGACACACATGCAACTTTGGGAGAATATAATACACAATTGGGAGATTACATTACACTATTTACATCTCAGAGAAAATGTTGGAAGTGTCCTCCACCAGCATCTATACATGTTTGCACTCGTTCTCTGAAGTTTTACGGAGAGTATCCTCGCCAATGTTACTTATTTCAGTTCGAATGGATTCATTGAGAACATCAATTATCCCTGTCCTATTCTTGTACACTCACAAGAAGAAATCTGGTGAGGTTAGGTCAGGAAATCTGGGGTGCCACAGATCTTTTGAGATTATTCAATTATCAAAGAAACTGGTTACAAGTTCCATGGTGTCATTAGACGTATGGTGCATTGCTCCATCTTGCTGGAAATAACCTTCTCTCAATTCGATATCATCCAGCTGCTCCACAAATGTCTTGAAGATACCCATATAAACTTTAGTGTCTACAGTCGTATCAAAGAAAATGTGACCAATGATCCATAGTGTAATGTAATCCCCCAGTTGTGTACTATATTCTCCCAAAGTTGCATGTGTGACCTATTATTGGTTCAAAAGTTATGTCCTATTGAAATGGTTCAGGTTTATATGGATTGCACTACAGAAAATTTGTGCAGTATTTCTTAAGGTAAAGCTTTCTGTTGAAGGTACATAAGTACCAGCAAAATCTCATAAAAGACAGATCTTTAACTAGAAGACATATCAGTTAAATTTACTCTTAAACTAAGTAAATTAATGCTATAAAGTTTGCATGATATCTACCATTGTTATCTTAAATTTCATCAGTGGGGAAGTGTGCAATGAAGTGCTGGAAGCACCACATCCCGAAGAATTTCAGGAGAAAAAGAAGAAAATTCATGCCAAGAAAATATTTTATTTGCTCTGAATACATTATCAAAATTTATTTGCTAACATCTGCAGTGCTGCGAACAATTTGACAGCTGGTTAGATTCGAGTGGTCAGTTCCACGAGCTCATTCAATACTGAATATTTCTGTATTTATGCATTCGTAACCCTGAATACCATGGTTCATAGGTTTCCGAAAGCAATTGTGACTTTTTGATAGAAAGCAGTGACAGATTTTGTCACGTGAATTCTCTGTTGTATGTGAAGAAAACGTTAAGTGCTTTCAAATACAACTGTAAGTATATTTCAATAGCTAGCATTAGCAATAGTATTTTATGTAGATTGGTATTTAGTGGTGACAAATAGGAAATTCTTGTGAAGTTTTAAAGTTATTAGCAAAAGTGTGTGAATTGCATACTTACTCCATTTTAAGCTAACAGTTCACGTGGTGTGAGCCAGCTGCAGGAAAATTTGGAACGTCTGAATTGAGAGGAGAGACAGAAAGAGTACAATAGAAAGAGTACTGAAGAGTAGTCTTAGTTGAGTCATTATTCTCTTATATTTTAATGAAAATTATTATTTGGAGCTTCCTTTGCTTTGAAAGTCATGCCTTGCCACTGAACTTCATAACATGTGCTTCATTCAACATCAAGAGATAAACCTTAAAGCACAAAACACTTCACTATTTTGCATTCTTTATTACACTGTTTGTTGCGGAGTAAGAATAACTGCACTGATTTGTATTTAAATTCTATACAAATGAAGACAAATAAGAGAAAAGGCTTCATTTCCTGCATACTCACCCTACTGAAATTTTAAAGTGACAGAATTTGTTAGGTAAATTACATTCATGAATCTCTTGTCTGTGCCATTTTGCTATCCACATACATATTAAGTAGACAAGGTGTTTGTATTCTATCAAAAAATTGGATATTATGATTTCATTGGAAGTGTTTATTTCAGGTGCTCTGAATCAAAAATAAGGATTTCTAGAAAAAGTTTATATGTTCCGTGTCTGTACATGTATCTGTTAACGAAAAATGGGTTAAATACTAAACTTGTATTAAAGTACAGTATCTCAAGGTTATGACACTTAAGATTTCAAGAAAAAGTCTCCCTACCCCAAACTACGTTTTACATGGAAAAGCTTTCAGAATTTAACAACTCATCTAAAAATTAATAAAATACATATGTTTAGGACATTTTCAAGACAATTTTCTGGGAATAACTTCTAAAGTACTTTTCATTATGAATAACTTTTCCGTAACTTAATTTGAACATATTTTCTGAAGCTGAAAACAGGACACTTCTCAACTGAAGTTTCTTTAAATTAGTGTTAAGCTTAGGCCTTTAAGCTAATGCAGTTAGAAAGTAATCTTATTGCAATATACAAAATCTTGCATATAACATTACTGTTGCTACAAACACCAAAACAGTGACGTTGTATAACTATAAATCTGTTTGTTATTTGAGAATGTTTTCTGAAGAATGGATTTTTTTTCAGAGGTTTTCTCATTGTGCTTTAAGTGATTGGAAAACTCAAGGCGAGCATTTGAAATTTATTTTTACAAGCTACAATGCTTTCAGTGTTTTATCTTTCAGTTGCATTTTTTCTGATCCATAGGTATTTTTTTCATGCTTGCAAAAACTCTCTGTACAGGTCTATTAGTAATTGGCAATGATAATCCAAATTCAATTACCTTAAAAAAGTTTCTGAATGATAACTTTTGAGAAGAGAAATACGGAAACATATCCATCTCAGATGATTTTTTTTTTTTGCCTCATTATTCCAATAAGATTTTTTATTATTTTTTTTTTTTTATTTTGCAATAGCAAATTGCTTAACATAAAAGAATTCACTGAAAATGGCATCATTGATATTTATTGATTCACCAGATGCATTTCTCATCATTAGGATATATATTTCAACATCAGTCCATTTTAGGAAATTGGTAAGCAAGATCCATAAAAGTTTCTCAAATCTGTCAGTCCAAATGTTAGGTATTCAATGCATGAAATATAGAAAGTATATACTAGCTGTTCCTCTACATTCATCTCACTTTCGTCTTCTAATTCATTCAAAGCATATTTTACATGTTCTGTTTTTTCTCCGTTGTATTTTCTTTCAACTTGGAATGAGCCATAGCTGTGTCAACACTTATAAGTTCACCTTCTACCTATAGAACTGCCTGATGGAAAGTTTAAGCTTGGTTGTGGAGAAAAAGGAAAAGAACCTTTGCTGACAGTTTTTCAAAAAAAGATTTTATCACCATTGGGGGCACTTTTCCTGACTAAGAAAATAGAAACTTAGTCTTTCAAACATCTTAAGAATTGTTCCAAGTGTTACTGTAACTTAATAATTTCCTACACTCAATCACAGCAAAGCTTCAGAGATTCTATTCACTCAGTTTATATGTGAAAATTACAGCACATTTTCTGAACAACTGTTTCTACGTTAATAGGACAATTTGCAGCAGTTTTAACTATGTTGTTCACTATATGTGCTGTACATCCAACCCCCAGATTTTCACGATTCAATACTAATACAACTTAGAAAAAAAAATGTTTGTCCCTTCTTTAAGTGCTGCCCCAACAGTTATTATCACTACAGAACGTGATTATGTTGCTATCTAGTTTTTTGCAAGCAAATCAGTCAAATAATTGGTAACGTCTGCTGTTTTGCTGGGATATTCATCAATTTCCAAAATTTGAACGCACACACCTTGTGACAGTAAAATATACCTATACCGCTCGCAAAAGTTAAAGGCATATGTACGCTGGCCAGTGCCCAAGCGGAGCGCTGTTGCCAAGTGTGGTAGATGTACCGGCAGAGGTTCTATACATAGCATATTTTACACGCCAGCAAAGGTTCTGCCAATTTTTCCCGTAGCTAAACAGCACATTAAATATTACTAAAACATTAAAATCTTACCTTGACACACGTCACAGCAGTAGAGAAGCAAGCACAGTTTCCAATCCAGTAACCTGCTTTCCAACTTCACTTTCCAATGTGGGTCTTTCCTGGAGATCGAAATACAGGCATACTCCCTTTTTCTAAGTATGAAGCTGCTTCACTACAAATTCATGACACTGTATGTGCACTACCTACACCACAAGATTCTACACTTAATTACTGGGTTTTTGAAACTCTACACTTGCCCTATATTCTGGATTGGAGAGCTTTGGTAAAAATGGTTCATATTAAATATAATTTTTCTGCCCTGAGAATGAAACACTTCACGTTTGTTGATCGAAAAATCACTTGTCCCAGCTTCGAGAGACATGTTCACGCATTCAGATCACAAACACTGGAAAAAATATATGTGTATAATAATACTTTTATGTAATATTAGCAATATTTCAGCTCAAATTTGACTCACGACTTAATGTTCACTGTAACAAAATAAAACCTACTCTGAAAATGAACTGAACATTAACTCGATCTGTGCCAAACTGCGTGCAGTAGGTGAACTATTTATTTATGTTTGAGATAAATATTGTCAGGAAGGAATGTTGTTGTTTTTTAGGCTTATCTGTGTTGAATGAATGGATGTTGGGTAACCTAACCATATGAAAGATAAAACATGCATCACTCGCGTTCTAAGTATTGTAGAAATTGGATTTTTGTACGACCATGATCAGAAAATAAATGTTTCTTATTATGAGAATGGCATCTGTCATTTTCAAATAATAATATCCTAGTGTAATTAATGAAGATAATGTTCTCAGTTCAGGCATGTGAGATGCGTGTACCACATTCGGCAGCGCTGGTAGGAGGAGCAAACTTAGGATTCGCCCGTCTCCATATGCCTTTAACTTTTGCGAAGATTATAACCATAACAGGAAAAACCTTTTTCCTTCCATGTTTGGAAACTTATGTAAACACATAATGTAACTCACTTCCTGCCACTCTCTTTGTAACATCTCACAAGAATGAGGAGCAAATATATTCATAACAATGACTTCAGTCTTTTTACGACTGGTAGAGAATTTCTGTTGAAATCAATTTCTTTCTAGTTTCGAAGTGCAGTCATTTGAACAAAAACTAATATTTTCTTCAACCACATGTTAAACCTAGGCTCCATCATGTGCAGCCAAGTGCAATTCACGGTCTGTTGCTGAATATGTCTAGAAAAATGAAGTTCACTGGATTACACAGTAGCAATTTCTGCCTTTTTATGTTTACTGGAATTAAGATGTTGCTGAATGTTGCTCTTCTCTCCATGAGACATGCAAAACTCAGTTACAAATAGTGCAATGAACATTAGAATTGGACTGCATTTTCTTTATGAATGTGTACCTACAATAGAAAATAAAGTATAACTAAAAAAATTTCTCTATAAATTGAGTCCTATGCCATAGACAAAAGATACTTTTCTTGCAGCTCAGCAATGGACACTCTTTTTGCTGTAGCATCTTGAATATCACGGAACTGTCAAAATGAAGTGCCAGCAATTTGGCCATTTAGATGATTATTATTTTTTTTTTTGTAACAAATTTTGTCATTGATAACATAACTTTTGTTCTTAGCAATTATGGACATGAAGATTTAAATATTACATAAAGAATAAAAAGAAACAGTAAGAAATAGGCAAAATCTTAACATAATAATTTATTCACATTTAAGCACTCTATTTATGTAAAATATTTTTTAATGTAATTCTTTTCAAGATATTCCTTGTAATTAGTTTCAATTTTAAAATAATTGGGTATAATTTTCTCAAATGGGAATTTGTTATTTGTTTTGTTTATGCTATCTCTCTTGTTCCATATTAAACCATATATGTATACTACACAAATAAAAATATTTAGTAAATATTCTCCACTTAACTTAAGAAGCCGATGACAATACTTCAATTATGTTTTTGTGAGATTAATTTCATGGACACTTGCCCACATCTTCAGTCAACGAATTGTGTTGACTGAAGATGTGGGCAAGTGTCCATGAAATTAATCTCACAAAAACATATCAGCTTCTTAAGTTAAGTGGAGAATATTTACTAAATATTTTTATTTGTGTAGTGTTTGTTACTCCACTGTAAATAACTTCATTTTCTATGTAATCATATATGTATAGTTTATCAATATTTATTTAATGTCATTAAATTAAATTTGACAAACTGGAAAAAAGCAAATTCCAGTTTGTAAATTTATAATGTAAATGAAATTGCACCTATGATGCATAAAGTAAATCATTTATTCATTATTAATGTTGAATATTATATGGAAAAAGTCCTGTCAGTTGTTACATATTTATGTACTATAATATCTCTTGTTTATGTAACATCTTTGAGCAGTGATCTTTAATGCATACTCTTAGGGGGGAGTGTCTCAATTTTATGTTTTTTTTACTATTGTTGCTTATTATGTTTTTTTTTCTCTCTCCTCAATCCCATAACTTTTTTGGTCCCTCAGAGTGTTCTGCTGAATATGCATAACTTATTTTTCCTGATGTGTGTTTGGAGGAATTTAGTAACAGTGACGTCAAAATTAATATAAAAATTATTTGTGGTTGGTTTATTGACACTCGTCACTTACTTTTTCATATATTTATGAGAGACTAGTTTCAAAGGCCCTGGCCTCCATTTTCAATCTCTTTCCAACTGGCATCTGTTGTTGTCTGCTCTCTCTGGTGGTGGAACTATGAACTTTTTTGTCAAATTATCTACTGGTGGGATTTCAAAGTTCATTACGCGATCCTTATTTTTCCAGATGAATATGTTCTCCCATGTTGTCAATCTATTTTGGTTTATCACTCCTTTTAATAATTTTGGATTTGGATCAATGTCATGGTTTTCATTCCAAAAATGAAATGCTACTGCTGACTTGTCTTCTTGTTTCAATCTGATGTTTCTAAAGTGTTCTTTGACTCTGGTTTTTAAATTTCTTTTTGTTTGACCTATGTAGCATTTTTCACAATTCTTACAATTTATTTGGTATATTCCAGATTTGTTACCTGAAGGAATTTCATCTTTTGTTTTTGAATTTAGTAATTTTAAAATTGAGTATCTATTAGTAGGTGCCATAAATATATGAAAAAGTAAGTGACGAGTGTCAATAAACCAACCACAAATAATTTTTATATTATTTTTCCTGTTTTGTAATCCTGTTGTTGGCTTGAAGTAAAGGCTAGTGGTAATAATGGTTGCGTTACTTATCCAGTGCATATTGAAGCATTTACAAGCTGCCACTTCTTATATATGTGCTGTAATATGCAATATTCCTCCCAGAATATTCTTATCATATTGAGGATTTTTTGCTGTTTCCAGTTCTAAAAGGTCACATAGCTTCTGACTAGCTACTGACATAGTTTCACCTTTCCTCCCACACTAATCAGTGAGCCAATCATAAAATAGTCTATAATGTTGCCCCTTTTTCAAGTAATTTAGTCTGTGTACCTATATAATAAATTAGAAATAAAATAAAATAATTGGTTAGTTTCATTATCGTATGGGAAAATGAAAATTCAGATTTTTTTAATTTGTTTGTTTATATTAGTTTTGCTTTGTAAGCCCAAGTTGTACCATGTGAAATAAGATTTATGTTCAAATGTAACAGGTGCTGCAACGATCAACAACACCACAAATTAACCCAGATGCGGTGCGAAGCCAGGATGAAAAGCAGCCACCAGTGCCAGTTCCTGCACCACGACAAGAAGAATGGAAGCCACCCAATATACCGCGACCTGCCATGGCAGAACCAGAGCACCTCCAAAATATACCTCCTGGCATTGTACCTGCACCTCAGGGTTTCGTTGTTCCTCGTGTTAAAGTAAAATTACCAGTTTAAATTTAAAAGTGGTAACTGTGTATTAACTTATAGAGAAATATTTAATTTGGTTATTTGTGATCTTCACAACAAATAATCTATTTTAAGAACATGTTGTATGCAGTTGCGGCTTTTATTTAGGTTTTTATTTTATAAAGTAAATATATGTTCAGTCTTATTATCTATGACAGTGTACAAGGTATTGCAGTATAGTATTATAGGATTTCCAAGCATGAATTGAACATTATCTAGTAGGATTTCAGTAAATTATTTCTCTATCTAACTTACCAAGGATTACCAATATTTTCAAGTTTTGTTTTTACTAGTAAGATTCTCTGTTTGTTTACATGACAATTTTGCTTTCTAAATTATTCTTTCAGGTTACATGTGTTTGTAAGTATTTAGTAACATCAATGTCCAAATTAATTGATAAAATTATTTGTATTGGTTTTTCACACTGTCACATTATAACTTTTTTGAGATTTCAAAAGCTATTGCTTGCATTTTCATGCTTCAAGGTCTGACTGCCATCTGTTGTTGTTGTTGTTGTTACCTGCAGTCTTCTCTCTGGTAGTGGAACCGTGAACTTCTCTATCAAATTATTGATTGATGGGATTCCAAAGCTCATTACTCCATTTTTATATTTCCATATTAAGATGTTCTCCCACTTTTTTAGTTTGTTTTGGTTTATCACACCTTTTAATAATTTTGGATTTGGGTAAAGCTTATGATTTTCATTCCAAAAGTAAAATAGTACTACTGACTTGTCTTTGTTGTGATTTAATGTTTCTAAAGTGTTCTTTGACACTGGTTTTTAGGTTTCTTTTAGTGTGCACTATGTAGAATTTTTCATAATCCTTACAACCTATTTGGTATATTCCAAATCTATTGGCAAACATTGTTCAAATCACAAAAAGCAACAGAGAAAAGGGTTCTGGAAATAGTAAAGAATAAACTTTACACAGATGTAAATACTTTGAGATCAGATTGTACCAATTTCATCAAATACAAAAAATTTAGGAAACAAAATTTGGGAAAGCTTTGAAAACAATCCGAATATCTGAATGTGAAAATGAAAATTTATGCAGAAAAACAAACAATTTAGAAAAACAACCAAGAAAACAAAGCATAACCTAACATTAATAAGAATAGGAATAATAAGATTAACCTAACATATCAAGTAAATAAATCAACTGTCAATGTAGTTAACTTGTCTAACCAAACGTCTGTAATACCGGAGTTGAATATATTTAACTAAGATTTAAAAACAAGTGTGGACTATTCCAACCAAATAGAAGACTAATAGCAAACATCCACATTGCTGCACAAATGTTAAATTAAAAAAATAAAAACATCGTGAAACACAAATGCTCCAAAATAATGGACCAGATCAAGAATGAAAAGAAAGTCAACTGTAATTACCACATCAAACCAATTACCACATTACCACCAGCCCATTAAATTAATGCATTGAATCTACAAATAAAACTGTAAAAGGAAGCAAATTAATTAATAAGAAATAATTACCAAAATTACAGTAGATAATCCACCATTAGCAAAAATACATGGGTTATCAAAAGTGCATGAAACCTATTACTATGGCATAAATGCCCCCCACATTTAATTTGGCCAAATAGTTACCTTACAAATTCAATAGGTTCCCACAGTTTGAAAGTGCAAATTTAAAACATTCTTTAGATGTAGTGGAAAAAATTAAATAGATAAAGTTTGATAAGAGTCACAAACTGGTTTTGTTTTGGGCCTTTGAGGTTGAAAATAGAGAAACAGCTCCCAAAACTAGTCCCTCAAAAAATCAAAGTGTAAGTGACATAGAGTGAAAAACTGACCATAGTTTTATCAATTCTTGCAGAGTTTTATTAGTATGTAACCATATCTGGACAGCTTCATTTCCAGTTTCTTGTCCCAGCGTTGACAATTTCATCTTGTGCACAGTAGGGTTTAGCTATTGATTGTATTCCATATTAACTCATATCTCAAAGGGCTATATTTTTAAAATTGCATATAATTTAATTGCAGAAAACTAAAGTGCATCTTTGTTGCTTTTGCAAACTCAGCTAAAATCAATTTTAAAATGAGACGTTTATACTCTGTTCAGTCTTAAAGTGTGTATAGATGTTAACATTGTGCCATAGCATAACTTTTAGAGCCAGCGTACCAGTGAAGTGCGAATGGAAATAGTTCATTACTACATTGCATATATTATCACTAATTTGATACATTCAAGTAACAAACGGGGTGAATACTTACCATAATTCAAGTTCTAAAACATTTAAACTTGGGTTTAAATATTTTACTTTCATTTATTGTCACATGGTATTCGGTACTTTCCCGATTGCGTTGTGTATACTGCGTTGCTTTGCCACTCGTTCTGTTAGTATTGCACTGTGGTATTGCATGTGCGTGTGCTGAGTGACTGTCAGAGTGCTCAGTTCCTCAGAGTAGTGTGCAGAAGCATAAAAGTGGAAAGCCTCTTAACAGTGTGAAAAGGCTATATTATTAAACGTGTTAAACTTTTTCTTTCAATGTTATGACAACCTGGCTGTGAAAGATGTAATTAAATTAACGGCTGAAGCAACTGGTGCACCTATGAACATTATTTCAGATGTGGGAGCGAACCAAAATTAAACAAACAGGAACTGTAAACACTACTAAAAAGAAAGGAAAAGGCCATGTAGGGATTTAGAGCAAGTGGATGATTTTATTAAGAGTGATATTCGCATTAAAGTGCATAGTTTCTTTTTAAACAAGTCTCCTATTGTAGATAAGGTAGTGAACAGTGACCCAGATCTTCCAAATTTTAAAAAAAACCATGTTCCACACTTTGCTGAAAGACAGTGAGTTTCAGTTAAAAAAAAAAAAAAAAAAAAAAAGAATTAACGCGATAATTGACCGGAAAGACATTGTGGTGTGGAGAAGACTGTACCTGAGATCTGAGACATTTTTAGAAGGGTGCATAATTTATTACTTAGACAAAACCTGGCTAAATGAGGAACATGTCACTTCAAAGGCTTAGACAGGCACAACTGCAGAGAAGTTTGTACTCACAAAATTATACTTAATAACGTTTCTTTAATAAGTTAATTAGTTTATTTAGTAAATATGAGCCGATCGTTTTTCTAGCCCTGCACTGCTGCAGAGAAAGATATAACAGTTGTGATAAGAGTCAACAGCTGAAGGCAGATTGCTTCAACCATGTATTTGTTTGCAAAGTGATACAACCCACAATGTTTATGTGAGTCCCCATTTTAAGCCTGGAGAGACTGTAGTCTCTAAATCCTTTATTTCCAAGTAATTTATTTACATGACTCTGTAAGTCATAATTTCCTTAATAATTATTCCTTCACACGGCTGTGTAAGGGCAGTAAAATGGAGATTTGAATTTTTTAAGTCTAATTTATCTTTCCAATAATTCATTTACTGTACAAAAACTAAAATAAACTCCTTTGTGTTAGGAAAATGAACTTCACTGAATGATTCGAAGAATAAAAATTGAAAGCTTAGAGACAGAGAAGCACAAGTTAAAATAAAAGTGAATTGAGAAGATATTAACATATTGCTTTATTAACACTGCTTTTCACAGGACATGTTTCAAGAGCTGTTGCTCCCCCATCTTCAGCTGAATCAGCTATGGAGCATTGATTAGATACTAGTTGGACTCAAAATTATAATTTTTGTGCTTCATTGTATCATAGTCGTTACTCATAGGAATGTGGTTTGTATTCTTCACACATAGTAGATTTTGCAAGAGCAAAGGTAGCTTAAAAGTTCTATAATGAAAATTGAGTTGTGATACAGTCCTCAAAACTTGATTATACCTTAAAGTTTAATGGGATACAGTTCTTAAATTCGTTTCGTTTTTCAAATCCTGGCCATGGCATTGAATTTTTCATGTTGACTCTATCAAAAACCTTAGCCTATATACGGCTAGTGTGAAGAAATGATTAATTTCCAGCAATTAACTAAAACAATAAATACGTAAAATATGAAGCTATTAACAGTGAAGCAAACAAATATATACAAATATAAAATTTGTAACTTAAAACTTCACTTATAAGAAATGATGATGATTTTCTTATAAGATACATGAAGCTTTAAGTTACAGATTGTTATATTTGTATATAACTAAAACAATTTTTCATGCTTGTAAAGTGAAAGTGAAATAACTTATTAGGAAATAAAAGGAAGTCAGTTTTTCTGTCATTTAGTAGTACATAAGAATAAGCTGACTACTGCCCAAAAAGAGGGTCTTCAACTTATCAATACTAACATTTTTCTTCTTCTTTTCCCTAACAAGGTAGGTCTTTTAGACCTGTTCTAAGGTTAAGTGAATTCATCTCTGTCTTCTTTGTTGTCATGCAATATTTCTCTGTCTGGGTGGTTTGTAAAAGAAAGCTTGTTGTGGGTATCTCAAAGGGGTCATCCTTAGAACATAATCTTTCCACTCTTTTGGATATCCTTGAACCTCATCAGTTGTTTTCTTCCACGAGTTGTGCTCTTAGGTCAATATTTCTCCTTCTAATCTTATTACTCCCAATACTTGTAAGATTACATAGAAAATGAAGCTAGCTACAGTGAAACAATGAATATTATACGAATATAACAATTTGTAACAAAAGCTTCATTTAACTTAAGAAAATGGTGTTAATTCTTCTTTCTAATTGATGTCGATTTTACGAACTCTTGTCCGCATCTTCAGTCAAGCCCACCTCGGTAGTGTGGTGGTAGCATGTCTGCCTCACTTTCAAGAGGTCCCGAGTTCAAATCTCGATCAGAGTGAGTTACCTGGACAAGGTTTTTTTCCGGGGTTTTACCTTATCCTGAAAGACGAATGTCGGGTAACTCTAAGCTCTATGGACCCCGGGTTCATTTGAGCATCATTTCACCCATTCCATTCATCGTCCGATATGACTTAACGTTGGAGGATGTAAATTACAAAAAAAAAAAAAAAAATCTTCAGTCAGAGAAAACCATAGCATCAGATGCTAGTTGGAGAGAGGTTGAAAATGGAGGCAACAGCCTTTGAAACTAGTCCCTCAGTAATATAAAAAAGTAAGTGATAAGTGTCAATAAACCAACTACAAATAATTTTTACAATTAAATATTGGACCATTTATTAGCATCAAGTCGGCCGAAAGGAACACTCAAATTTCACTCGAGAGAACAAGGGAAGGCTTTCCAAGGGATTCATGATGGTTTTTACTGCCCTTGTGAAAACTTGGCATTCAGAAAGTTACCTACAATGTTAAAATTGACGCAGTCTTCTACCAAAGAAATGTTATGGGCCATTTATATGGTGAGGATGTCCAAAATATTTTGGTACACATGGATAAAGCTTCTGGTCACACTTCTTGACCTCTGGAAAACTGTGGAAATAGGTGTCATTGAGATATTTAAAAAGTTTCCTGAGAAGTCTCCAGATGTTTCATCAATGGATTTTTGTGGATTTGGTTTACTGAAACCGCCTTGTTTCTCAACATTCCTCCATGATTGAATGGTCTTTGGAAATGACCAGGAGGAATGGGCTAACATCCCCCTTCATGTTCCTAGACAGATTTCTGCATAGAAATAGCACTGCAGAGCCATAGTTAAAGCCGATGAACATCACACTGAGCACAATAGATGATGAAGGGCATCTTGTCATGAAAAAAACATGAGCTGAACTGGGGCAACTCTCTGTTTAATTAATTTTCTTACTACAGCTCTCTGACCCTTATAATTTATATGATCTTCAATGTTTCTCGTATGTAGCCATATTTTATATACTATATATATATATATATATATATATAAAGAGTATATAAAATATAAAAGAATATACAAAAATATAAACTCTTGGATTGATAGTCGGCATGAAAAATTCAATGCCACAGCCGGGATTTGAACCACGGATCTACTGGTTCCCATCCAGTCGCTCTTACCCATTGAGCTACCATGGCCAATTTTCTGTCATGACATTAAATTCTCCGTGGCATTGAATTTTTCATGTCGATTCAATTCAGTATCTTAGCATGCATACGGCTAGTGTGAAAAAATGATTAATTTCTATCAATTAACTTAAATATAAACTCTTTATATATATTATTTGAAGCAAAATGTTAGAAACAGTGATGTATTTAACATGTGAAAGTTAAGGATATTTTAAGTGATGTTTGTGTTTGAATTACCGACTTTCAAATCTTTATATATATTTCATTATTTGGTTCTTTGCTCTAAAATTTTAGTCTTTTTGGGTTGCACTAATTTTGCATTCCTAGTGCTTCCTCAGCTGCATCATTTTTTTGTATCATCGGATTGCCCTCAAACTTCTGTCTAATTTTTGCTGATATAGTTTCTTGATACTTGCTTTCTCCAACATTGCTAACATTTTTTGAAGTACTAAAATGCCATTCTTTCATTTCTTGTGATGTCATGCAAAGAGATTAAGTTTCAAGCCAGCATACAGCTTCATGCAAGATTTGATTATTGCTCCCACCTCCTGTATTCCTCTAGTATGTACAACAAAATGTGTAACAAACTAACCATTTGTGCATATGATTATCTCAACTTGAAACAGAAAAATATGCTTTTATAAAAAAGTTTGAAGAATAAAAATTATGAAAATAAACAATAGTGAGAGATAAATATTAAAAGCAGAAGCATTATTAACAGTGAAGTATTCTTCATATTTGAGTTTGATTTATGAGTCACTATGTTTATACTCAGAGGAAAAACTAAGAGAAACTTGTTAACCAGGCAAAAAGAACACCAGAGGAACATTAAGTTGAAACAAACAGAAAAATCTGCAGTTTCACACCATTTTTGGACAGAAAACCACAACATTGGCCACAACATTAAACTGTTAAAATCTTTAAGTACACCCATAGAATTTGATATTTGGGAAAAAATATTCATAAACAAAAACTGTGATAAACTTATAAATTTTGAAATCCCGGCATTAAATGAAGTATTAAAACTTAGTGCCCCTAACACCAGATGGCAGAGTGATCGGAGCTCCATAGTAGTGGAAGAAGAGGAAGGTTCATTTAGTCACCAAACAGCTGAGGATGAGATCGAATGATCTTGAAAACGTTTCAATTATACAACAACGAGTAAGTGAAGTTTGAGTGTAAACATAGTGACTCATAAATCAAACTCAAATAGTGAGAGACTAAAATTATTTTAATATAACATCACATCTTTTGTCAATAACATACATGCACACTAATTCCTAATAAAATGCATTTGTGGTTGCTTTTGAAACACAATATTTTGCCAGTGTATGCAGATGATGTAGGTCAACAGAAGTAAGTAAAAAGCAAGTTTTAAATAAATGCCTACAATCAGAAAACAACAAAAATGATGGACATAGGTATTTAAGTCTTCTTCATTGTTACCATATGTGCTCCCAAAGATATACGAAAACACACTACAGTGGTCCTGTAAACTGCATTAGAGCAAACAAGATAAGTTATAAGGACATTAAGTTTAAGCAATAAGAAATACAACTTTTTTAATATGGTCTCTAGGTTGTGTTGTTTTTCTTTGAAGCATTTTGCCCAAATAGAGAAAAAAATTTATGCATCACCAAAAGCATGCACCTTAGTTTCTGACTTTAAGTTGCCAATATTGACAAGTGCTGTAGACATTTTTCATCATCATGACTATCCTATAAATACTATGGTAATCAATATGGAAATAGGTCTGCCTCTGTGGTATAAAAGTTGCATAATTGCTTCTCATTTGAGAGGTCCCAAGTTAGTGAGTTATCTATATAAGGTTTTTTCTTGTAGTTTTTCCTTATCCTGAAAGTCAAATATCAGGTAACTCTATTTTATGAACCCTGGGCTCATTTCAGCATCATATCACCTATTTTACTCATCGTCCAATATGACCTATGTTGGAAAAAACTAAAATTGGAAACAGTATGATTGCTTTTGTGTCCAGAATTTGAAGATACTTCTTGCAGTTTGAAAGTAATGAGTCTGTATTCAAACACAAACATCACTTAAATTATCCTTACTTGGACATGTTTCGGAGAACGGTTTGTCACCATCGTCAGCAGTTATCTGACGAAATGAGTCAGATAACTGCTGACGAAGGGACAAACCATTCTCCGAAACATGTCCAAGTAAGGATAATTTAAGTGATGTTTGTGTTTGAATACCGACTCATTACTTTCAAATGTTAAATACATCACTGTTTCTAACCTTTTGCTTCAAATAGTACTTCTTGCAAGTTTTTAAATTTGCAGCCTGACAATGGATGGCAGAGGTATCGTCATGGACCTCAACCAATACAACAGCTGCATAACAACCCACTGGATGATAATGGTCCAGAAATAGAAGAGGAGCATGATCATGCCAACCAACTGGCAGCACTGAACCCGGCAAATCGTGAAGGGTATGGCATTTACCTTTTATATATTGTATACATATAATAAATGTTGCAGCCCATTGTAACTCTTCCTTAAGCACAGAAGTAAGTTGCTTCTTTTTATCACCTAAAATATGATCTGGTGATCTGGTGCTGTATTTTTTTAATCCTCACATTTAATCTCTAAATTAAATAACTCATATTTTAATGAACAATCTGGGAAAACTGATTCTCAAATGATTATTTTATCCATAGAGCTTAAAGATACCTGATGTTAACTTTTTCTTCAAAAGGGAAAATTCCAGAGAAAATTTACCCTAACTGAAATATGAGGTAGATTACTGCTGTTTTGAATGTGACTATGGTATGTCCAAGGTAAAAAATAAAGTGCAGTTTATTCTTGAACCAGCTTTGGAAGCACAGATATTATAAAAAGTGTTTATCTTTGTTTTATAGAGATTCAAAGCAAAGGTTACCACACAATGGAGAAGAGGAACAAGAGATTCCAAGACAGATGCACCATGCATACCAAAATAGGGATTATGATAAAGAGGCAGATGGAGCTGGTGCTGGAGTTCGTGGCGGAGATCTCCAACTGGAGGATGGAGATGAGGATGGTAAGGGAATAGTGCATTAATGGCAGCAGCAAATAACATAAAAAGGGAGCTTATGGGTTAAATCCTAAAAATGTAAATGACAAACTGCATACAACAGTGTTATTGCATACTTTATTGTACTTTCTATTATTGAAAGCTACATGTTTTATTGTTTACTTCTTAATTTTGGTTATATTTTCAATGCTATGCTTTTTTGCCTAATAGAAAAAATTATTTATGTGTGATATAAGAAATTTAGTAACAGTGATTCAAAAATTAATTAAAATACCTATTTTTAGTCGGTTTTTAACACTTTGTCCTTATATTTATATATTGTTGAGGGACTAGTTTGGAAGCTCTTGCATTCATTTTGAACCTCAAAGGACCAGCTATTGTCTGTTGTTGTCATCCGCTCTCTTCTCTCTAATTTATTTATCAAATTATCAATTGGTGGAATTTCAAAGTTCATTACTCTGTCCTTATTTTTCCATATTAATATGTTCTTCCACGTTGGTTTGTATTGGTTTATTACCTCTTTTAGTAATTTTGAATTTGTGTCAATGTTATAGTTTTGTATCAAAAATGAAATGCTGCTGCTGCTGACTTATCTTCTTTATTTCAATTAGAGTCCAAGAGTACTTTAGGAGCATCAGATTGAAACAGTTCAATCAATATCAACAGTTTGGCAAGCTGGTTAAAATGATGTGTGCAGTATATGTTTTATGATCGGACCAAGCAATTAGAAGAAAATAGATTTTTGGATTTTCACATGTCTTAGATTGCTCAGGTTAACCAAAAGTAGAGTTTGTACACACATTTTGTGTAGAAAATTAAAGATTACCACTAGCAAAAATCCTTTGCCCAAAATAACTTTTTTGTCAGCTTAAAATAAGTTTCTTATTTGCAAAGCATCAGCAATTTATAGAACAATTTCAATATTACTACAGGCTGTGAAAGGTAGTTAGATTATGTGTGTGTTCTAATACTCAGAATTTTATTATAAAATAATTTTGCTTCCCAGTGTTTAGAGACTAGATCTTAGGTTAGATTACATAGTAATAAACATTTTCCAATGTTCTTCTTCAGGAATCAAATTCAGTACTGTTGATTACTTTATCAAAGAATGTAACTATTTTCTGTTTCAGAGGAAGATGACATGGATCAAATAGAGTATGGAAATGATGCAGCTGATGGAGATCGCCACCACAAGCAAGTGCCAGCACCTCCACCACAGCCTCAGGAAGTGCCACTGAAACATCATGATGGTGTAATGGTAAATCCAAAGTGAAGTGTGAATTGTGTTTTCTGGACTTCCAGTTGAAGTGTAGAGATAAAATGCACTTTTGGAGTTTATTTTATAAATATGTAGATAGTCTACTGTGGACTTCTGAAGCTTTGAAGGTGTTTTGTACTTGTTTACATTTTTATTAAAATGTTCCACTTATTTTTGTATGCAAAGAACTAGACACTCACAGGAGTTCAACTTCATCTTTCAGTGCTATTGTTGTGCACATATAATGAGAAACAAGCAAGACTGTGGTAACATGCAGAAGGGAAGTTTCTCTTATTGCAGCACAGTGCTGCATGTATGTATTTGGGCATTGCAGTTGTTCCTTCTTACAAGAGCTAGAAAACTAGTATTGTCAGATTGCCTTTTAATTTAAATGATTACAATGTGATACTATACTTCAACATATGCAGAGGACTCTCACAGAACAACATGCTGCATAATATTACTTATAGAGTGCTTGTGGAATCTAGTGCAGATTGAAGTATATTAATATTTGAAGTGGAAAAAAAAATCCCTAATATTGGTTGTGAATCTTAAGTGGACCCTTTAATGTCAGGCACTGGCATTCAGTTGTTACATTCATTAAAATCAGTTTATTCTTTTGCAAAAACAAAAATTCTTGCTTGCTTTTATACGCTTATACCGGTTTATTAAATGTGATGCAACTGGCAGCCCACGGCCCATGCAGCCCGCTTATAATTTACTCCTCATGTCCAGGAGCAGAGAGCTTACTTGATGTTCCTCACATTGTTATTATGCAAAATAGAAAACATTATGCATATATAAAAGTTTACCTTTAGTAATAAAATATAATGAAAGTGCTGTTGTGTTTCCAGGTAAGTCTTTGGACCTGATGAGCATGATATTGATTACTCTGCAAATTTCTGCAGCTAGTGAATACATTCTCTAATTCACTGAATTTTATGGAGGAAATGAACGTTCCTTAAAAATAATTTTTTAAAGCACATAAATAGCTGCCTTTAATTACTTGAGTGATTTTGATGGCTTTGCCTTTTTGAGACAATCAGTTTTAACTTATGTTGGGTTATTACATATATATGAAAATTATTTTATAATTTGGGATGACCAAAAAGCAAATCTGATGGCTTTGTAATATAATGTTTGCACTATTATAAGGGTTAAAAAAGTTAATGGAAACAAAAAAATTGTTACTTAGTAATGGTTGCAGAGGTAACAGTTACAGCAAAGGCTATAATTTAACAACTACATTAACTGTATGTACTTAGACCTCCTGTGAGCTTGACCTGTTATTACTAATGAGTAATTAAATGCAACTATTTAGTATTACACTGTCCCTAAAGATACTATGGAACTACAACTCTGTTTTACCACATGGCAAGAAAAATATGAAGCAGGTTTGTTGTGTTATGTAACTAGTATTAAAAGATTACACTAATTCCTTTGTGATATTAGACACTACTATAACCAATATTTTTCACATTGATTGTTCGCTTTAAAATAATTGAATGAATAAAAGTCATGTATCATGAAAATGGGATGGAGCAGAGTGCTCTAACTCTTGGTCAAGGGTTCAAACCCATCCCTGCATAGGAACAGTGACCACTCACTAAAAACACTCCAATCAGGAATTGGAATTTCTTTTGAATTGCAAGATTAGTTTGGTTTCTCAGAAATGAAAATGGTTTTTGCCAAGTGATATTAGAACGTGAATGAATCAGATGCACAGGACAGCCATCAAATGTACAAACAACTGTAAACGTTGAAAACAACATAATGTATTCTGCCAATTAGTGAAGCATTGCCTTGCAAGTGTATGCAGACGAAAGATCAAGGTGTAGTATAACACTGTTTTGTTTCTTCTCACAGTGAGGTGATTGTCTTGGTTAGGCCGTTGCTCACATGCATGAGCAATAATAATACAGTCCATGTGCAGTATATCTCTGGAAAAATGCACAAGCCTCCGTCATTTAAATGAAATCATAATTGGGAAAGGAAATTTGAGAAGGAAACGTTCCAGATCTAAGTTTAGAGAATCTCTCTGGTGTTTGGTAGCAATGAGTACTAAGGTAAACATAGAGAAAATCTCAATCAGGAAGGACAGTCCTATTGGACTTTGAATGCAGACCTACCTCTCACAAGTCTGTGTCTCTAGAACTCTGGCTACCAATGTCAGTATTTAAAATGTTGAAGTTTTGGGTTATGAAAACCAATGTTCCGGCTGGGGAAAATGTGTTGACCACATCACCTTCCTATCACTACTTTTGCCATATGCAAGTGAAAATAAGGCTGGTAGTCAAATTGATAGCCTTGGTTCTTATGGGTAGTCGTGCCATGGCCTTTACTTAAGAAATAGTTATATTGAAGTTACTTTGCAAGTGTAGATCATAATTATGCAAACTATTATTTATGTACAAAGAAAATATATTATTTAAGTAAATAATTATGAAAAAAAATATTGAGTAACATTTTTAACCTGAACAGTACAGCATAACTTATCTTGTAACCTTTCAATCTATTAAGAGCAACATATGCTTTGTAAAAGAGATGCAGAACCACTTGGTAACAGCTAATTGTACACTAGGACTTAATAATATCTTAATCTTTCATGTAACCATTCTGCAAAGTAGCTGGTACAGTCATAATCTTTTCATGAAAATAATGGTTTGTCACACTCTAATTTGTGAAGTCACTGTAGACTGAGTTACATTATTCTCAGTTATATACACTTAGGTACTTCTTGGGATGAAATTTTCTAAAGAAAGGTTATATTACCTGTTATACATGCTGAGTTAGTCCAGATATAGGATAATGGATCACAGCAATATACACTAATTCACTTTTTGTATCAAGGGTTGCATCATATGTGTAAAACCGGTATTTCACATTGAATTAATTTGGGATTAAGTAATTCTGATACTCTTCTTCATATAGAACCTTAAAAGTACTTACAAGAAAATTGATTGCAGTGTTGAAATGAGTACAGTATTCCTTCAAACTGTATTATTAAAGAACATATAGCATTTATACAATGCCAGCATTCAGTTTTTCAGGTGCTCTAAGTACAGTACTTAAAATTTGAAACTTCAAGCATGTAAACAGTTGAGAGATCATGTAGCTCATAGCAGTTGTCCTTGTTTCCCCCTTATATACATTATTTAGAACATATTTAGATTATAATTTAGCTACAGATGTACAAAAAATGCAGTGCAAGAACCCACTTCCCAAAAAACGGTTTTGTAAAACTAAAAAACAAAATCTAGCTCTTCTCATTTTACTGGAGAGGGAGGGCCTAACCAAAAGTTTACTGTAGTGATTGTTGACGATCTTATTACAGATAGTTCTTGTTCAGTTTTGGTTCCTTGGTATAAGGAATATTATTGACATGCAGCGTTAGTTGTGGGATAATAACTTGAGATTCAATTGGCAATAGGTGCATGCCACATATTTTATATTGTTGGATAATTTTATCTTTTATGTTGTGTTATATTAGTATGTTTATATGTTTAAGGGCCATTACTTCTAATTACATCAAATGCCTAATTATAGTGTTTTAAATATTTTGCCATTTTCTTGCCAGTCAATCCAACTCCTATCTTTTCTGGTTTTATAGCAGTAAAGAAGACATTAAACTTGCTTCCAACTTGATACTAGAAGAGTTGGCAAAGTGACTCTGGTGTACCCGACATATTGTGTTGCCTCTTAATCACCTTCAGTGACATGTACAATTTATATTAAAACAAACCTTTATCTCGAGATTTAACTGTATTGGAACACCACAGTGAAGCGAAATAATTATTAATTTTTAGATGAGTCGTATTTATTACACATCTGCTTCACTTTCGTACCTATTTTGAGGACATGTTTCGCCAAATAAGTATTATCTAGAAAAAAGAAAATATACTGTTATCCAATGACCATGCCTTGGCAATAAAGCCATTAGCACCCTTGCTCTCTAATATATTTCTGTAATGGATCCAGCAATTTATGCTTCACAGGTTTTGATATGCTCTTCAGTCATTTCTTCATCTTTGTTGCACTTGTATATATTCCTAGTTGTTTTGGGAGGCAAAATATTTTATATATTGTTAATACTGCTCTGTGAGGAATTTTTTGTTTCTGTATTACAATATTCCAAGTTTTATTATTTGTTTTGCTATGTAGTTCTTGGATTTGTTTGGTTTTACACTTGTTTTTTAAGTCTTTTTATGGATTGAAAGCTAAATTTTTCATGGTTGTGGATTTGTTAGAATACTTTTTGGAAGGAAGTCGCAATTTCATTCCAGCAATTCCACAATGTGCAAGGATATGCTGTAATTGGATTTCTATTTATGTAATTTTTGAAGTTGCTGCAGCATTTGGTGACACTCTTCAACTTGATTTGACATTTTATAAGAATTCATTGCATAATTAGCAGCTATAGAATCTGAGATTATGGCAGCCTTTTAAAATTTATCTATTCTATATGTAGTTTTTGAAGACAGGTATGTTTTAAATTAATTGGGAGTCGATTAATGACACTAAACAACACTTACTTTTAAATTTTCCCGGAACTAGTTTCAGAGGCCTTCCCTCTATCTTCAGCCGGACATCGACTGGTTCTCATTGGTGTAGCTGGTAATATTTTGTCATCGGTCTCCTCTGGTGGCGGTTCGAGGAACTTACTGAACAAATCTTTCTGGGGGATGTCGAAATTGAATACTTTGTTCCTATTTTTTGAAATAAAGATTTGTTCCCATGTGGACAGTTCTTCTTTTCCTGTTGTATGTTTTAGTAATTTTGGTTCTGGATTTATGTTGTGGTTTTTTCCCCAAAAATGCGTGGCAACTGCTGATTTTTCTAATTGTTTGTATTTTATGTTCCTAAAGTGTTCCTTTGCTCTTGTTTCTAAATTTCTTTTGGTTTTTCCAATATAAATTTGACTACAGTCACAGCATTCAATTTGATATATACCAGATTTTTTGTTAGATGGAATGGCATCTTTGATGTTTGAGCAAATTAGGTTTTTTAAGGAGAAATGGTTGACTGGTGCTAGTTGAATGTTTTGTTTTTTGAAAACTTTTTTGAATTTATCAAAGGCCCATGAATGGTAAGTGAATTTTTTGAAGATCATTTTAGTTTCTGTAGCTGAGAGGGTTGTGGTTTCCTTTAGTAGTTTCTTCTTATTGGCTAAGTTCACTTTTTTGTCTACTAGTGATTTGGGATAGTCATTTTTCTGTGCTATTTCAATATTTTTGTTGTATTCTATTTTGTATTCTTCTGCTGTGAGAGGGATGTTGACCAGTCTGTGTGCTAAACTGTGGGATCTTGTGTTTGTGGGATCTTGGATTGTAGCCATTAGCTTTTATGTAGTTGTCTGTGTTGGTTTTCTGTAAATGCCAAAGTTTATTCTATTTTTATTTCTGATTATTTTTAGATCTAAAAATGGTAAATACTCGTCTTTTTCAACTTCTACAGTGAACTTGATGCTTTTTTCTTGAATATTTAAAAGTTTTAATGCATCACTGATGTGTTTTTTTGGCACTATGGCAAATATGTCATCTACATATCTTTGCCAGAGTTTGAACATCCATGGGAAACCTTTAGTGATCCTTATTTCTAGTGCACTCATGTACAGATCGGCCAGGAAGGGTGATAAGGGGTTGCCCATTGCTAAACCAGAAGTTTGATGGAAATATTTTGTTTGAAACTGGAAGAAATTCTTTTCTATGCATAATTTGGTAAGTTCGATGTAATCTGAAATTTCAAGTGATGACATTCCAAGTGATTTGAGCCATTTTTTCCTTAATGAAAAGCTAAACTAAAGAAAACCATTAAGGAAGCAACCACATTTACAAAAGAAAAAGAAAGCAACAGCATATTCAGTTCATTCACATATCACCCAAAAACATTTAATAAATTTAAAAAGATCTTCAAGGAACAAATATCACCTTGGCACCTACTAATAGACAGTTTTAAAATTGCTAAATTCAAAAACAAAAGATGAAATCCCATCAGTTAACAGATCCGGAATATACCAGATAAGTTGTAAGAATTGTGAAAAATGCTACATAGGTCAAACTAAAAGAAATCTAAACCAGAGTCAAAGAGCACTTTAGAAACATCAGATTGAAACAAGAAGATAAGTCAGCAGTAGCATTTCATTTTTGGAATGAAAACCATGACATTGATCCAAATCCAAAATTATTAAAAGGAGTGATAAACCAAAATAAATTTTCAACATGGGAGAACATATTCATATGGAAAAATAAGGATCGCGTAATGAACTTTGAAATCCCATCAGTAGATAATTTGACAAAGACGTTCATAGTTCCACCACCAGAGAGAGCAGACAACGGATGCCAGTTGGAAAGAGATTGAAAATGGAGGTGAATGCCTTTGAAACCAGTCTCTCATTAATATAAACAAGTGAGGAGTATTAATAAACCAACTACAAATAGTTTCTGAAATTAATTTTGACGTCACTGTTGTATGCAACAAATGAGTTGTATGCAAGTGACATGAGAACCTTATATTTTGCATATGCAGAAAGTCTAATGAGGTATGGCATTATGTTTTGGGGGGATAGTAAAGACAGTCACTTGGTTTTTAAAGTACAAAAAAGGATTGTTAGATGCCTAATGTCAGGAAAAAAATATGACTCCTGCAGGAACTTCTTTAAGGAGTTGAAAATCTTGACTCTGCCCAGTCTGTATATATACTGTTTGCTATGTTATACAAAACAAAACCTTGAAAATTTCACTACAAATAATCAAATACATCATCATAACACCAGAGGTAAAACAGACTTAAGAACAATAACACATAGAACTACACTTTATTCCAAAGGAGTTAGATATTCAGCAGTCACTCTGTATAATAAACTACCGGCCAATCTGAAAAACATAAAATCCATGAGGTGTTTCAAACTATCGTTGAAAGAAATTTTATTAAGTGATTCATATTATGATATAGGTGAATTTCTAGATACACTGTAGCTGGCCATATAATTGTATATATTTGTGATGCATTTTAAATGCTGTGTAGTTGTAGAGCCATGCAACTATATATATTTATGAGTTCATGCTTAGATCTTATTAATTACACTTGACGCAACTTTTTTTATTTTTATACTTATATTATTTGTATTGTTCTAAATATTTGTATTGACGTATCCAATGTCATTGTATTGACTTAACGGATGTTACTAAATTCCACCAAACACATATATTCAGTAATGTTGATCTTCACTTTTGGTATGGTCACTTTAAGGCTGGAAAACAAGGTACTTAAACATTTTCTTAGTGAGGTTTTTCTATTTTTTACTTATATGATCTGATCAACCTAATCTTTCAACTCTAAGAAGTTAATTACCAGGGCCTGAATTTTTATTTAAAAAATAAGTAAAATGAGCTAAAACATGACTTAAAAATTATCTTCATTTTAGGTTATGAGAGTACAGACAATTCTTACTCTATTACATTAGAACTTAAATTAAAATTTTATATTAATTTAAACTCACAAATTTGTGTGTTCTAGTAAGATGAACTAGAAAGAAATATTACCTTATTCAGAATTATTCCATTAAGTAACCAACTATATGTACAGATTCTCAAAGGAATACCTGTTGTCGGAAAGCACGCTTATGTACTATGATAAACACTTTTCCACATCCACTAATACAACTTGAAATATACTAACTCAATGACAGTGAAGTCTTCTTCGATTCAGGCATTTATCAATTTAATTGTTTACATTGTGACCAGGTTTACATTAGAAGGACCAAACGTAAATTTAGAAACCACAATGAAAGAACATTTTAGAAGTATTAGGTATGGTTGGTTGCTAATGCTCATGGAGTTGGAGAATTTCCATTTTCCTTCTGGCCTCCCAATAACGTGTGACTAGTTGTGCTGTCAGTTCTCCATCTGTTTTTGTCAGGACACTACACTGGAGCAGATGATCTCCGTCCATCAATGAGTTTGGGTCCCTACACAGTGTGCAGGTCGGGGATTCAAAAATATTAATCCTGTGTAGATGAGCAGCCAAACAGTCGTGGCCAGTAGTCAGTCGGAAGATGGCAACAGTACTTCTTCTTGGGTAGTCTGGGATGGGATTTTTACTTCCTTGTAGAATTTTCCATTGCTTGTTGGTACTTTTTTCTTTGCATTCTTCTTTCCAGAATAAGTTGATTCTATTGTTTATATGTAGTTTTGATGTGTGGAATGAGGTTTTTTGTTGGCAGCTTTGTTTTATTTGTGTTCCTTTTTTTGCCAAGGAATCTGCTATTTCACTGTCTGTAATTCCACAGTGGGATGGAATCCACTGGAAGTGTATTTCTTTTTTTAGACCTTATAGTATTCGTAATGAACTGTAAATTTCAAGTGTTCTATTGTTGTTAGGGTACAGTGAGGATAGGGCTTGAAGTGCTCATTTAGAATCACTGCTTTAGAGAAGGAGTTCACATGGTTGGAGTTGTTTCAGCGAGGTGTTGATTGCTTCTAATTCTCCATCATAGTGAGTTGCTAATGTGCCCAAACAGATGTAAAAATTGAATATTTTACTATGTATTCCTGCTCCAGCATTACTTTCTTTGTCAAATAGGGAGCCGTCTGTGTATATGTGTAACCATGAGTCTTGTGGATAATAAGTTTCAATTGTTTCTAGAGCTAGCATTTTAAGTGTTTCTGCACTTACATCCCTTTTTGACTCTATATTTTGCAGAAGGTTTACTCTGCTATTTATTTTAGGTTGTGATAGAGGGCAGATTGGAAGTGATTTCTCTGTAGGTTTAGGCCTTCTGCACAAATCCTTCTTGTGTTTTTAAGGTCCTTTCTCTGCTTTTGTAGTTCTTCCAGTGAGTATTAATGGGGAGCCTTTGTAGTTTTTCATTCAGGAGGAGATTCTGTTTTTCCATTTCATATTTAATTGGCAAGTTATTTGTAGCAATTTGCATTGCAGTAATTGGTGTTGATTTGACTGCTCCCATTATTAGTCTGAGTGCTTGGTTCTGTAATGTTTCAAGTAGTGCTAGTTTACTTTGACTTGCTCTTCCATAGAGGAGTGCTGGTTTGATGTAACTTTTATAGGTGGTGTTGAGTGTATTGACAGAGGACCCCCATTTGCTGCCAGCTAGTCTTTTGAGTGTTGTTAATCTCTGAGTGGTCTTTTCTATGGTTTCATTAATGTGGGTTTTCAAGATAATTTAGAATCGAGTTATGCCTAGATATTTATAATTTTCTGTTTCTGTTAGTTGCTCACCATTTAGTGTTATTTTGATAAGCGGTTTTGTGTGGCAAAATGTGAACACTTGGTATTTTGTTTTGGATAAGTTCACAGTCATTTCGTTATCTGAACACCAGTTATATAGTTCTTCCAATGCCTTGTTCATCTGTTGTGGTAGCTTATTCAGTTCTTTGTTACTAACTGATGTCCATATTACTATGTCGTCTGCATACATGGCACATTTAACATTCTCTATTTTATTTAGTTTTTATGGTAAGTCATTTATATATTAGGTATAAACAGGTATAAACAGACTGATAAATTGGGCTTGGCAGATCAATTTTGGTCATTTAACCATGAAATAAAGCCAGAAGTTAAATTATTAAAGCAATTAAATGGTCCATTACATTTAATACTTTGGAAGAAAATATTTATTTAGAAAAATAGAAATCGCGCCATTCATTTTGAAATACAGCCAATCGATTCTGTCTTTAAGTTTGTTTCATTTTCAGAGTTAGATAATAAATACGAAAATAATACAACACCTAGCGGCAGTAACAATAACAATGGG
This sequence comes from Mantis religiosa, assembly GCA_030765055.1. Lineage (NCBI taxonomy): Eukaryota > Metazoa > Arthropoda > Insecta > Mantodea > Mantidae > Mantis > Mantis religiosa. The sequence continues at coordinate 128,355,542 of CM060949.1, read as the reverse complement.
AAAAAAGCAAAGTGACTGAAGATGCAAATTATTTATTTGTGAAACTAGTCCCTTGAATTTTTTGGAAGTTTCATCAATTTTCTTACAAAGATGAGTGAAGAATGTGACAAATAATTATATTTTATGTAGTAGAATTAGAGAACTTTGCATACTTGCATCTTTCTTTTTATGCTTGTGATTCCTTGCGTTAAGCAACTGAATTTACTTTTATGAAGGCTAGCTGTCCTTCAGTTTCACTGTTTGAAAATAGTGTTTTAGCTGTATAAATTGCAGTAGCATCATAAGAATTCAGTGTTTTGATGACATATTTCACCATCTGGAAATAATTGCAATAATAAATTGTTTAATACTCTTGACAGAAGTTCTCATTTTTGATACTAGGCTGAATGAAACTGCAAAAGCTGAACACAAAACTCTTCTCTCAGAAAATTTATAAGTAACTAAATTTGTGACACTGAAAATAACAAATAAAATGTTTGTCTTTCAACTTGTACATTGTCGAATGACTTTTTTTAATTTTTACATTAAAAAATGTGTCTGCCACAGACACACTAGAACTGTTTATATTTTACATAGAACTATTTGCTGTAGCAAGAATCTATACAGTACAGTAAGAAACCAATTACTACCTGTACATTGTAGACACACTGATCAGATATTCATTTATTTTGTTATAGATTAAAAATAGATGTTAAATAATTTTAGTTAATCTAATTTCTTGCAGATAGGAAAGGAAATAACCAGAAAGGAAGTTAAATGCAAAATGTGATGTAAAATGCCCAATAAAATTAATATTTTTATAATCAGAGATTCGTGTTCAGGGCTACAATACATGCATGCATATTGCATAAGAGGGTGAGGAAATGACATGTAATCAAAATTTGGGTCCTGGTTACATACCAGTTTACTTAAGTCTTTTATATTATTTTCTTGTCCACCGCCATCCTTTTCTTTGTTAAACCTAAACATCTTTTTAGGGAGATTTCTTCAAAAGATTGAAAGTTTAGCTTTATGACTATTCATGTTTCACATACAGTGTAGGGCTATTCTTGTTAAACATATAGTTTTAATTTAGAATATTTTGAAATTATTATTACTATTAAGTATAACATCTGCAGCCTAGAAAGCTAAGATAAAAGCAGTCTGATGATTTTTTTTATTGTAATTAGCTCTGCATTTTTAGGTAGTAAGTTTTTGTTTATCTCTTACAATCAGAATGAAAAAGATTTTACAGACCATAAACATTCAAGATGTGCAATTTTATTTATATAAATATATGTCTAACATATGTTTTATTAGTCATTTTTGAGAAAGTAAACATAAAAGTTCTTATTACACAGAAAATGAAGCTAGTTACAGTGGAGTAATAAATATTATACAAATAAAAATATTTGCTACTTAACGTCCACTTATCTTAAGAAGTTGATGTTAATACTTCTATCTTCTTTTTAAAAAATCGATTTCATGGACATTTGCCCACATCTTCAGTCAACACACTTTGTCGTCAAGGATACCATGTTATTACGTATCACCAACATCTGAAGACGAAACAAACCTAAAAACAGAATAAATTGCTGGTATGTCAAAATTCATTATGCAATTTTTATTTTTTTAAATAAATATTTTTTCCCACACTATTAAATCTATGGGAACATTTAATTGTTTTAATAATTTAACTTTGGGATTTATTTCATGGTTAAATGACCAAAAATGATCTGCTACGGCCGATTTATCAATTTGTTTATTTAACTATTTTTATATTTATATTATTATATAATATATTATTTAACTATTTTAATGTAACATTTTCGTAACATTAAATATAAACAAATTGATAAATCGGCCATAGCAGATCATTTTTGGTCATTTAACCATGAAATAAATCTCAAAGTTAATTATTAAAACAATTAAATGTTCCCATAGATCTAATAGTGTGGGAAAAAATATTTATTTTAAAAAATAAAAATTGCATAATGAATTTTGACATACCGGCAATTGATTCTGTTTTTAGGTTTGTTTCATCTTCAGATGTTGGTAATACGTAAAAACATGGTATCTTTGACGAAGTGTGTTGACTGAAGATGTAGGCAAATGTCCATGAAATCAATTTTTTAAAAAGAAGATAGAAGTATTAACATTAACTTCTTAAGATAAGTGGACGTTAAGTAGCAAATATTTTTATTTGTATAATAAAAGTTCTCATTTAAAGGCTGGTTTGTAGTGGAGAGAAATTCTTAAACATCTTAGCAGAGCATTAAGAATATTTGTTTTTGACTTGGGGTTTCACACATATTGAGCTTGTTCTAATGCCATAAAACCATAGTTATCTTTTCAAGACAGAAAATAGCACCAATTCAGCAATAAGCCATCAGTGACTTGATTTTAGTTACAGAAACTTGGTTAAGAATGAGCTAGGTTCTTGTACTCCTGTTAAAAATGGTTACTTCTTACTAGGTGAACAGTGGCACCTTACCATTTCATCAGTACTTTAACCCTCTATTAGGCGCGTGACTTGGCAAAACACCATTGGTCACACAGACCTGGGAGGCCTGCACTGTATTTATGTACTTGTATGTCTATTTCTTGTTTTAATGTTTTCCTTTTTTTTTCCCTATTTTTGGCTTTATTTAGGTTAATTACATATGACTTTTACCTATTAGTATAATCGTACTGAATATATCAACTAAAATAAAATACAAATAGAGTGTGAGTTATAATTTATAATTAAATAAAGCTAGGCCCTGCATGACCATTGAAAGGTTAAGGCACTTTTTGCTTTGTTCTTTTTCCATTACATGTGTTTCAGGAATGTAATAAGAACAATTATGAATTATATAAATAGCTTCTGACATAAATTTGATAATTTAGATTTGCAGGTAATGTGTAAGTTTTTTTTATACGTTTTGTACAACTGGCTGTTCTGAATTTTGTCAGCTGTATATTGTTTGCACGGCACTTTTAGTACATCTGTATACATAATTTTATCCTTTTATGGAAATCTATAAGACTGAATCATATGAATTGTAAAACTGTTAGCTTGTTTGAAGTTAATAATATTGATAGTTACTCTGTATCTAAAGAAAATCTTGTTCTGTGTAAGAATAGCAACAATAAGAGTTAACTAGAGAGAGATCAATTTATATTCCTTCCCATGTTTTGAATTATGATAAATATCAGCTTGCCTGGCTTGTACTTACCTCATTCACAAGATTGGGACAGAAATACACAAGGCTGGTATTTGAATGGTTTATCAGCAATACAGAAATTGCATTGTCAGATTATAAAACTTCATCAAAGAAAAAATGGATAAAAGGTTTGTGCAGTATAAATGATACAAAACATAGGATTTACGGGCATTTGCATAAAGACTGAAACAAAATTTTGTATTATTCTTTGTTTTATCATGCTTTTCAACAATTTGACCTTTCTTATACTTTTTTTTTGAAAAATTATATGCTTTTTCAATGTTTTTATGTGTTTACTTTGTATGAATTAATGAAATGTTAATAATAAAAATATATTTAATTATAAATCATTGCAAAATACTTAGTTCACAAGTTTAATATAGATTCCAAAATCTGAATGAATGAACAATGAAATAACTGTAAATTATCAATGAAGTTGTTTATCAGTCTAAAAGGAATTTCTGTCATCTGCTTCAGTCATACTCCATGGTGCTGCAAATACCATGTTAGTTGTGGTTTCCTATGGCCATGGCTTCAACTCCAGTGGAAAGCAATGCTTTTTTCTTCTTATGTTTTATGGAGGTATTAAAAGTCCTTAGCATGGCTTACTTTGAAAGGGAAGTAAACCTGCTGTCATATGTGACATGAATCGCATATCTTGAGGAAAAAAATCCCAATGCAAAACTGTCATTTTACATCTGAGTCCTGCTTCTTTTCAGTGCCATCTAAGACCATTAAACTAATCACTTATCACTGTGGGCATAGTAGCAGATGACATATGTTATTAAAAAGTTAAGTAACTACAGAAAACCTCACAAAAGAATCTTGTATGTCCCAATAAGTGTGAAAAACTTATGAAGTACAGCCACTTTAATAGCTGGAGATCATATTTATAGTACAAAACAAAAAAATTGAGAATTTGACATAACTGTTTAGTGCATTCTGTTGTTGAAATTGTGAAAATGCTGTTTTTTTTTGGGGGGGGGGGGGGCGAGTGCTTTTTGTATGTTTCAATCATTGTCCATGTCCTTCAAAAGTAAAAACTGGCTGAAAATTTCACACTCTAAGCTCATTTACATATTCATTTAATTAAAATTGGTTATAAAAAGATTTAGTACTTAAAAAACAATTCTTTCTGGAAAAAAAAAAAAAAAAGAAATTGATAATTCATCGTGGAATATATTCTGATCTCATGCTAGTTTAATTATGTTTCCAGTGCATCCAGAAATTTGTGTTGGCACAAATTGCTTATAATTTTTCTCTTGATTTCATGTCAAAACTTATATATGACACGACTTCCATACTGTACAGGTCTGCTCTTCCAGATTACAATGAATTTAATATCAGTTTTTTTTTCTTCTTCTGTAGCTTGTGCATCCATTCAAAGTTACCTTAAAATGCTTTTCTAAAGGGGAAAATAATGAATTTCAAGCTTTGAGCTTTAAATAAGGTATTTTTTACTGTATAATAAATTCTTAAAAGTGAGCCAATAATACTGTTGAGTAGAAAATGTTGATTTGTTATTACAGCTTATTACAATATTTGAAGACAAAGTGATGAAGAAAAAGGCTTAATTTCAGAGTTCTGAAAGTGAGTTATTGTTTTCTTTTTGAACTCCATAAAATATTGCATTTCTAAAAGCAATATTCCTGCCAAAATAATTGTAATTTTATGTTAATATTCAAATAATTATCTTTATGTCTCTGTATCAAAGTAATTAGTTGCAGGTACTCCCTGAAACTGAAAGCGTGCAATATAGTTACATTTTTCTTCTTTCATTCTTTTAGTTTCTTCCTCACCCAAAAAATCCTTTCACTGTTGGATTAATAAATTCCAAATCTTTATATGCAGTTATGATTAAATGCAACTACACATGAGGCTATATGAATATATGGGTAATGTGATACACAAACTCCACTGCCCTGTAGTGAAGCCTGCATTCTTTAGTTGGGGAGAAGCACTTTGGACATTAACCACGTCCTGCCCTCCACTACTGCACCTCACTCATGACATATAGTGTGGGTAGAGGGGTTGCAGTAGGCTGACAGAAGCTGTTGTGTCAAAGAGTGATACACCAAATGGACAAGATACATACAGAAATTCAGAAAAGGTTACAAAAACCAAGTGTAGCATACTATGCCATAAGTAGTACTGTCTTCAAGAAGGAGGAAGTGGATATGAAGATGGAAACAAGAGTATATAAGGGAACCATAGAACCAATATTTATGGAAGCAAAAACTTGTGTAACAACAAAGTGATATAAGCATGGAAGACGTATAAAGATAAACAAATGAAAGAATACAAGAAAACTTCATCTTCCATCAATAAGTAAAAGAATAGAAGATAGACAGCTGTTTTTTAACATCCTCCAATGTTAAGTCATTGGATAATGAATGAAATGATGCTCAAATGAGTTCAGGGTCCACAGAGCTTAGGTTTACCCCAGACATTTGTCTTTCAGGTTAAGGGAAAACTCTGGAAAAGACTATCCAGATAACCCACCTTGAATGATATTTGAACATGAGGCAAGCACGCTACCAAGGTGGGCAGTATTTGCTTTGGTTTGGACATGTTAAGAAGACGAATGTGAACCAGAAGGTGCATTTGTTTATGAAAGAAAGACTTGGGGGAAGGGAACTAGTTGGAAGACTCAGGATTACATGAGAAAAGGGGATCAGACAAAGCAGAATTCAAACAATCGATATGAGGCAGTCCTTTAACACACAGTAGTAATATATACTATAAGAAAAATAAAGAAGAATATGAGGCCATCAAATGTCAAAGTCACTTTATCCAAAACCAAATGATGATTTGTCCTGATATTACATGGTCCTAATTTTCATATAAAATATTTACAATTCTTTTCTCATTTATAAAAACAGTAACATTAATATAACTCTATTGTTTTTCTTAAGAAGTTAAAACATTTTCTGGAGGAGATGGTAGAGGGGGGAAGGTATGTTTAAATTTAATAGCCTTTTATATATGATATAAAAAAGAGAAAAAAACTGACAGCTTTAATGGTAAGCTGCTCAATTTGCATGGTGTAACAAAAATTTGTTTAACATTTTTGAGGTTACAAAGGATATAAAAGCTCACAGGTCAACAGTAGGAGATAGTAGAGGATATTAAAACCCCAGTGTGTTTGTGCAGCTGAAACAGAATTATATCGTAAGGGTATTTTCAAAATTGCAGAACATTGGGAAGAATGTGTGCAAAGAAATGGAGACATGTTGAAAAGGATGAAAAAAGTTTTTGCTCTCTATTTCAATATCACCCTTGTATCTTGAATTTTCTGAGAACATCCTCAGATGACCTTTTCATTTTGGGTGACATTTGCTTAACTAATAATAACTTTACTTATCACAAACATTTACAAAAGTGAGCAAAAGCTCTACAAATAGGTGATATGTCAAAGAAATATACGATAAATATTATTTACAACAGTTGATAATGTGTATTTAGGCAAGACTTTATAAACAGAAAAGTATAAACTATCTTCTAGGTATTCCCTTACTGAGTAATATGACTTTTTACCAGCATGTCTTTGTTGGCTTTATTAAATTATTTCATATCTTTTGTGCCTTATTTTGGTGGGTAATTTATTATACATTTTTATTCCTGCATATAGTGGGCTTTCAAATGTTAATCTGTGTTCTAGTGGTTTTAAGTTTGCCTTTGGTTCTGGTCTGATAGTTGTGTTGCATTCTATATAGGTTGTCGAAATTTAAATGTATTTGTAAAGCTCCAGTATATATTGTGATGAGAAAGTTAATATTTCCAGGTTTTTGAATAGTGGTCTACACAATTCTTTTAGACCTGTGTGTGTTATTATGTGGATTATTTTCTTTGGGGTTTCGAATATTGATTCCCAGCCTGTTTCATGACTCCAGAGGATTATTCCATACGTCATGATAGAATGAAAGTAACTAAAATATAATATAAAAATTATTTGTGGTTGGTTTATTGACACTCGTCACTTACTTTTTCATATATTTATGAGAGACTAGTTTCAAAGGCCCTGGCCTCCATTTTCAATCTCTTCCCAACTGGCAACTGTTGTTATCTGCTCTCTCTGGTGGTGCAACTATGAACTTTTTTGTCAAATTATCTGCTGGCGGGATTTCAAAGTTCATTACGCGATCCTTATTTTTCCAGATGAATATGTTCTCCCATGTTGTCAATCTATTTTGGTTTATCACTCCTTTTAATAATTTTGGATTTGGATCAATGTCATGGTTTTCATTCCAAAAATGAAATGCTACTGCTGACTTGTCTTCTTGTTTCAATCTGATGTTTCTAAAGTGTTCTTTGACTCTGGTTTTTAAATTTCTTTTTGTTTGACCTATGTAGCATTTTTCACAATTCTTGCAATTTATTTGGTATATTCCAGATTTGTTACCTGAAGGAATTTCATCTTTTGTTTTTGAATTTAGTAATTTTAAAATTGAGTATCTATTAGTAGGTGCCAAGATGATATTTTGTTCCTTGAATATCTTTTTAAATTTATTAAATGTTTTTGGATGATATGTGAATGAACTGAATATGCTGTTGCTTTCTTTTTCTTTAATAAATGTGGTTGTTTCCTTAATGGTTTTCTTTAGTTTAGATTTTCTAATTTTCTTCAACACCAAACTTTTGTTGTATCCGTTTTCTTCTGCTATGTGTATTATTGCTTTTTGTTCCTTGAAATATTCTTCTTTTTCCATGGGTATGTTGACTAGTCTGTGTGTAAGGCTGTTTATTATTGCATGTTTATGTGTAATTGGGTTGTGGCTATTATTTTTTATATAATTTTCTGAATGTGTTGGCTTCCTGTAAATTCCAAATTTTATTTTTGTATCATTCCTGATGATATTTAGATCCAAGAAAGGTAGTTGTCCATTGATTTCCTTTTCTATTGTGAATTTGATAGTCCTTTCTTGCAGATTGAGTAATTTTAATGCATCATCTAAATGTTTACTTGGTACAATTGCAAAGATGTCGTCAACATATCTATACCAAACCTTGAAGATCAATGGGAAGGACTTTTTAATTTGTGTTTCAAATGCACTCATAAATAAGTTAGCCAAAAAAGGTGAAAGTGGATTGCCCATTGATAGTCCTGATTTCTGCTTGTAGTGTTTTCCATTAAAGCTAAAGAAGTTTTGTTCAATGCATATTTTTGTTAGAGAAATATATTCTTCTGCTTCTATTGCTTCCATATCAATTGTAGCTAGCCATTTTTTTAACACAGTCTGCAATTTTTCTGTTGGTATGCTTGGAAATAAAGATGTGACATCAAATGAAACCAGTCTGTCATTTTTGTCCAAATTTATATCTTTGATTTTTTCTACTAAATCTAAAGAGTTTCTTAAATTTGCACTTTCAAATTTTGGAAAACTATTAAATTTACTTAGTAACCATTTGGCCAAATTATATGTGGGGGCATTTATGCTACTAGTAATAGGTCTCATGCCTTTCCCTGTTTTATGAATTTTTGGCAGCCCATATACTCTTGGTAATGTTGGATTATCTACTTTAATTTTGTGCAATTCTTTTTTGTTGATTATTTTGCTCTCTTTTAGCGTTTTATTTGTGGTTTCAATGCAGTACTTTAATGGATTAGTTTCTACTTTTTGGTAATTACTGTCTTCTAACAAATCTTCCATCCTCTTTGTGTATTCTTCTTTTTCCAGAATTACTAGTTTATTTCCCTTGTCTGCTTTAGTATAAATAACCGGTTTCTTTTTAAGAGCTTTTATGATTTGGTTACTAAAATTCTTTTTCTTTTCATTTTAGTAACCAAATCATAAAAGCTCTTAAAAAGAAACCGGTTATTTATACTAAAGCAGACAAGGGAAATAAACTAGTAATTCTGGAAAAAGAAGAATACACAAAGAGGATGGAAGATTTGTTAGAAGACAGTAATTACCAAAAAGTAGAAACTAACCATTAAAGTACTGCATTGAAACCACAAATAAAACGCTAAAAGAGAGCAAAATAATCAACAAAAAAGAATTGCACAAAATTAAAGTAGATAATCCAACATTACCAAGAGTATATGGGCTGCCAAAAATTCATAAAACAGGGAAAGGCATGAGACCTATTACTAGTAGCATAAATGCCCCCACATATAATTTGGCCAAATGGTTACTAAGTAAATTTAATAGTTTTCCAAAATTTGAAAGTGCAAATTTAAGAAACTCTTTAGATTTAGTAGAAAAAATCAAAGATATAAATTTGGACAAAAATGACAGACTGGTTTCATTTGATGTCACATCTTTATTTCCAAGCATACCAACAGAAAAATTGCAGACTGTGTTAAAAAAATGGCTAGCTACAATTGATATGGAAGCAATAGAAGCAGAAGAATATATTTCTCTAACAAAAATATGCATTGAACAAAACTTCTTTAGCTTTAATGGAAAACACTACAAGCAGAAATCAGGACTATCAATGGGCAATCCACTTTCACCTTTTTTGGCTAACTTATTTATGAGTGCATTTGAAACACAAATTAAAAAGTCCTTCCCATTGATCTTCAAGGTTTGGTATAGATATGTTGACGACATCTTTGCAATTGTACCAAGTAAACATTTAGATGATGCATTAAAATTACTCAATCTGCAAGAAAGGACTATCAAATTCACAATAGAAAAGGAAATCAATGGACAACTACCTTTCTTGGATCTAAATATCATCAGGAATGATACAAAAATAAAATTTGGAATTTACAGGAAGCCAACACATTCAGAAAATTATATAAAAAATAATAGCCACAACCCAATTACACATAAACATGCAATAATAAACAGCCTTACACACAGACTAGTCAACATACCCATGGAAAAAGAAGAATATTTCAAGGAACAAAAAGCAATAATACACATAGCAGAAGAAAACGGATACAACAAAAGTTTGGTGTTGAAGAAAATTAGAAAATCTAAACTAAAGAAAACCATTAAGGAAACAACCACATTTATTAAAGAAAAAGAAAGCAACAGCATATTCAGTTCATTCACATATCATCCAAAAACATTTAATAAATTTAAAAAGATATTCAAGGAACAAAATATCATCTTGGCACCTACTAATAGATACTCAATTTTAAAATTACTAAATTCAAAAACAAAAGATGAAATTCCTTCAGGTAACAAATCTGGAATATACCAAATAAATTGCAAGAATTGTGAAAAATGCTACATAGGTCAAACAAAAAGAAATTTAAAAACCAGAGTCAAAGAACACTTTAGAAACATCAGATTGAAACAAGAAGACAAGTCAGCAGTAGCATTTCATTTTTGGAATGAAAACCATGACATTGATCCAAATCCAAAATTATTAAAAGGAGTGATAAACCAAAATAGATTGACAACATGGGAGAACATATTCATCTGGAAAAATAAGGATCGCGTAATGAACTTTGAAATCCCGCCAGCAGATAATTTGACAAAAAAGTTCATAGTTGCACCACCAGAGAGAGCAGATAACAACAGTTGCCAGTTGGGAAGAGATTGAAAATGGAGGCCAGGGCCTTTGAAACTAGTCTCTCATAAATATATGAAAAAGTAAGTGACGAGTGTCAATAAACCAACCACAAATAATTTTTATATTAATTTTGACGTCACTGTTACTAAATTCCTCCAAACACACATTAACTAAAATATACTAAATTAAATTTAAATGGAGTCGATTAATGACACTAAACAACACTTACTTTTAAATTTTTCATGGAGACTTTGCCTCCATCCTCAACCGGCCATCGACTGGTTCTCATTGGTGTAGTTGACGATATTTTGTCATAGGTCTCCTTGAACCGCCACCAGAGGAGACCTATGACAAAATATCGTCAACTACACCATTGAGAACCAGTCGATGGCCGGTTGAGGATGGAGGCAAAGTCTCTGAAACACGTTCCAGAAAAATTTAAAAGTGTTGTTTAGTGTCATTAATCGACTCCATTTAAATTTAATTTATTATAACAACACTGTTTTCAACACTTCCAAGAAAGGAATTGTAAAATATACTACTTTTCTAGTCTCCAAGTTTGTAATTTGGGATAGGCAGAACATGTTAAACCAGGCAGAATTTAATCTTTTGGCTATGTATTGTATATGTTCCTGCTACTTTAACTGATTATTTATATATAATCCAAGCATTTTTGCTGAGATGGTACTATGTATATTGGTGGGGTGTAAAATGTTATTGTCTATTTTTGTTTAAGTGCATGACAGAAGTTTTAGATGTGTTTTAGTCCATTGCTATTAAACCATTGTTTTAGTGCAGACATTGTTTCAGCCGTTTTCTGCATCAGCTCTATGTTAGTTACTGCTCTTATCCTAATTTAGGTATCATCGGCATACATTATTGTTTTTTTTTCGCTGATGTTTTTCGGGAGATCATTTGTATATAGTATGTAAAGCAATGGTCCTAAAACACTTCCCTGTGGTACACCCTCTTTATCGTGTTCCAGTTTGAGTGTGCCTCACTGTTACTACTTTTTAGAATTACTTTCTGTTTGTGGTTGTTAAGATACGACTGGAACCACTTTAATGTTATGTTGTTTATACCATAAAATTCTAATTTTTTTTAATAGTATTTCGTGATTATATAGTCAAAGGCCTTTGGGTTGTCACATATGATCAGCGAAGCAGATTGTTTTTCATCTGGCTGTGGCAATATGCTGACCGCAATATGCTGCAGCAAGTGTGGATGGAGTTGGACTATAGAATGAATATTTTTCATGTGGCATGAGAGGGTCACATTGAGCACTTGTAACAGTTGGAGGCTCAAAACTTGCTGAGTTTCTCTTTTGACATGTTTCAATAATGTAAGCCTCATACTTTCCATAATACAAGCCAATGAAAGTAGATATAACATTTGTGCTACCCCTGTATACATGTTTCTGCACAAAAATTTATTAGGAGGCATGTCAGCTGGAAAGTTTGAGAACCATTGTTCTGTCCTATACTGTGCATAGTGTTTTATTACGGAACTGGTGCCTCTGCTAACCAGGGGAACATGTTGCTCCAATGCAGCGATGCTTTAGTCATATTTTACTACCTCAAGGTAGTGCCGTCCAAACTTTCTGGACTGAGGATTAAGAAGAAATATTCACATGTAGTATTCTTTTGTCTGCCTTAAATCTTTTCTCTACAGCTTCTCTAAGACCTTTCAGAAGAAACTCACTAACAAGAGCTTCAAACATATGTCTCTCAAAAATGTGCTTAGCAACTTTTAGTTGAAAATGAGGAACCCGAGGTAAGTACAGTAACTTCGTGAATGTGGAAGAAATAATCGGCACCATTGCCTTATATTTATTGTCTGTCACAGCTCGAAGGCGGCTAACATGTCTGATCACATTTGAAAAGGTTCTTTGAAGATCTTCTTCAGGTTCTGCTCTCAATATAGCTTTGCACAACTCCTTCACAAACCATGTGCCTAAAAATCAAGAATGCTCATTTTAATTATGCAATAAAGGAAATGAAATACAATAATAATAATAATAATAATAATAATAATAATAATAATAATAATATAAATAATAAAATATGGGGTGTGAAGTTGAATGACCTTGCTCTGCAGTAGCCTAACATAATATGCACATATGGTGGTTAAACAATGTTTTAGTTCACTCTGTCACTGTTTGGAAATATTTAAATGTTTTGTTTGTTAATGATGCTGTCAATTGCCATGCTAATAAAAGCATCACCGATGTGCCATAATCTCATTCTGCAGAAGTTTTTTTATAGCCTGTTACTCTACCAATATAGGCTATTAAAAGCCATAGGGGCCAGGTTTGAACCTGCAACCTTGAGAATACTAGGCCAGCACCCACCTAACCAACCGAGTAATCCAGAATTATTACTCAGGTTGACATATAAAGGAATTAACTGTACGCGAAATTCTCAAAAATCAAGATCTAGTACAGTAGAACCTCGTTTACCTGGATCAACTGGGACAGAAGCTGATCCGAGTTAAATGAAAATCTGGGTTATCCAGAGAATGGTGGAAAAACAATAAAAGACATGTACAACATCACAAAATATTTTTAATGGAGTTTAGAAATAACTATCGTCACACTTTCACCTAAAATCACTACTTATGTACTGTATGTACTTATTATTAGCTTATGTATTTCCACTGTACACAATATAGATACTAACTAATCGGTAGTAGAAAAGGCAGTGAGCTTCTGCTGTCTCAGTTTAGTGTATTGCTTATGAACAGTTCTATCTCACATTTGCTTTAACATTAGAACTTCATTTGGCAATGTTTCGGCTTGATTCTCAAAATAAAACATAAATTTCTCTATGTTTGCTTCTGCTTGTGTGTGACTCTTAACAGCTGGTTCATCAATACTGTCTGAATCTGAATACTCTTCATTTTCACTTTCAGTAACCTGCATGATGCAGTAATGTCTCCTCTGTTAATTGATGTTTTACCTCCGTCATTGTCAAAGTCTTCTTCATCAACATCAGTACAGCCATCCATATTTTTAAAAATGTCTATAAAATCTTCTTCTACATATTTTTTCTTCTTGTTCAATCTTGTTTTCTGGCAAGTCACACACACCATGCCACAATTTTTTCCATGTCCCCATCACAGTTTCTCTTTCTTCCTGCCTGGTCCCAAGCAAGCAGGATGAGTGCAATGAATCTGCCCATGGGCAAGAGAATTCGAGTAATGTACCTACTGAGAACAGCAATTTACTGTCTGTAAAACACTGGTCCGGGTTAACAATGTTTTGTTGTATCTAAATACGGAAGCAAAAAGAATAATAATTTTATTACCAAATTCTGAGCATTGGATGCACACTATACAAAGCTGTATGTTAATTATGTTCACTATATACAGTTGTGGTGTACACTACATATATCTGTGGATGTTATTTTAAGTTTTACTCCAATAAAATCATATATTTGGAGAAAACAAAGGCTTTAGTAATTGAAGAGATAATTATAAGGGGGTACAACAACCTTGGAAGGTTATTAGAGAATCTACAAAGAGACAGGGAAATTCTTTTATTAGGCCAAACAAATGGGTCACTTATTCTCAGAGCTTGTTTGAAAGGAAGAGGGAGGATGTATGTAATTGCAGACTGGAATTATTCTATAATGCTTTTGTGGAGGAATTTGATATCCTTTATGACATAAGAGTATACTGGATCAAGTTCATAAATTTAAAAGTAGAAGGCAGCAGGAATTAATGGACTCTCCACAGAATTCCTGAAAATTTGATGTGAGGTTCAGGAAAGATTGTGTTTAACTAGATTAATATGATAAAAGAAAGAAAAGAGTGCCTAAGAACTTGTGTAAAGTGATTATATTTCCTATTTATAAAAGAAAGATAACAAGAGAAACCCAAGCTATTATAGGAAAATATCTCTATTATCTAATGAGGGCTACATTTTCATAGGCACATTGGCAGAAAAAATACAATAGTAGCTCCAAGCTAAATAACAGACTGTTTCCATTTCCAGCTGGGTTCAGAAGAGAGTGGCTGACAACATATTGGTAATTTATACATACATTAGTAAGTAAATATTTGGTGTATATATATAAAATACAATCTCTATTGATTTATAAAAATCAGTTAGGATAATAAGAGAAGCCCTTGAGTGTAAATTACATATCAAAGGTTTAGTTATAGAATTACTGAAAGAATATATTGTAACACATTTTGAGTTAAATTTGGAGTAAATGAAGTTACAAAGATCGAGGTTTAAGAGAAGGTTGCAAACTAAGCCCAGTCCTAATGAATATATTTATTAATGATAGTTTGGATAAGGTAAAACTTGTTGTCATACTGATAATTAATTATATAAAAATTCCTGGTCTATTGTTTGCTGGTGATTTGGTATTGAGATAATATTGGTATTGGTTTAAAAGTGTCCTGTGCCATGGCGTAGCAGGCTAAGGCAGCATGCCTTGGTCCCTGGCCACGGAAAGCAGCCTCGGTTCGATCCCATCCATGTGGTGGAGATTTTAGGTCCCTGGTATAGGACTGGTGCCCACTCAGCATCGTGAGGAAAATGAGGAGCTTACGATAGGTAAATGGCCCTGGTCACAAAAACCAACATTCCGGCTGGGGATGCCGAGATGCTGACCACATCTCCTCCCTATATCGGTTGGATGATCGCCCACCTCTGTCATGCGTAAGTGGGCGTGAGGCCGGCAGTTGGGTTGGTAGGCTCAGGCCCATTTGGGGCTGTTACGTCATGGGTTACGTTTATTGGTTTAAAAGTAGCTGTAAAGGAGATAGAACATTTTTGCAAGAAGTACAGGATTGAAAATGAAACAGAGCAAAACAAAAATAATGGTTATTAATTTTTAGATGAGTCGTATTTAAATCTAAAAAATAATGGTGTTTAATAAAGGACTGAAATTGAGTAAGAATGAAAAGTAGTATCTCAAAGATTCGCAAATTAAATTTTTTTAAAGAGATTTCAAATATTTAGCAATCAAGTTACCTAGTGCAAGAAATTGGGAAAACAAAAACTGCCATAGCAATGAAAAAGGTGGTTACAAGTGCAGTGAGGAAATGTTTGCACTTAGCACCTACAATAAGTGTAAGACTGGTTTGAAACAATGTATTCTGCCTTTGGATGAATCCAGATAAAGCCTCGGGGAATGAAGGGGAATGAAGGTTGGCAAAATACTTTGAAAGATTATCTTGGAGTCCCACAATGAATGTTAATTCAAGAGTGTTGCTAAGATGGAGAGAGAATGAAAGGACAAATAACACAATGGATTTTGAAATATCTATTTCATATTTAATAGCAACTAGAGGTAGATATTCTGAAAGTATGTCTACAGTAGATTTAAAGCCGATCATTTGGAAAGCAATATTTGGCTAGGTAAAATTAAGGAACAAATGACAATGAATGGGTTAGGGTATGTTTGACATAAAAGTGATAATCCCTATACAAGAGGTATTGGAAGTTATGGAGAGGCAGATTTTATTTTCCAAAATGAGAGAAAAAGTCTCTGATTTTTGAAGTCTCTTATTCAGTAATTTTATTACAAAATTAAAGAAAGTATTGAAAAGGAATTTTATGTAGAAGTCAGTAACAGAAATGGGTGATCAGGGATAGCAGATTTTGGATTGAAAGGGCTGAGGAGGGAAATTACACAGGAGCTCTGCCTATTTTGTGAGAAAGAAAATGAATCACATAATGTTCAAATGCACAAAGATTAATGAGTGAAGAAATGAGATGCTAAAAAAGAAATGCCTAAAGATAAACAAAGTAGTAAGATTAAATAAGACTTCTAAAGATAAAAGATAAAGATTTAGGGGAATTTCACTGTAGAGTGAAAATGATAAAACAAAGACAAGTAGGTAAAGAGTACATAATATTGTTATGCATTACTGGAGGAATTTAGTAACAGTGCTGTCAAAATTAATAGAAAAAGCTATTTATAGTCATTTTTTAACACTTTTGTCATTTACATTTGTGTATGTATCTTTACTAGTCCCTCAATAATATGAAAATGTGACGAAGTGTTAAAAACCAACTACAAATAGTTTTTTCAATTACATAATGTTGATTATGAATATATTACTTCTTGAGATAATTTATATTAAACAGTAAATGGGAGCCTGAGAAGGACTCTGGTATTATATGTCTAGCATCAAATGAATAAAACACACTGGGTCCAAATTAGACAAAAAGAAACAAATATCTCTTTCCTAAAATTAGGCGAATGAATCAACCTTGTATATACTTTTCTCCACTTACAAGTTTTTTAATGAAGATTAGTTTCTGGGAACTTCTTCCCCATCCTCAGTTCTGTGGTTGACTGATTGTGCAACAGGTGTCTGCATCTGGCTTGGTGTTGTGCTGCCATCTGATAATCCGGTAAATTTCATGATGTCATCCATGGGAATTTCAAAATTCATCAAGAGGTTCTGTTTCTTTGTAATAAATATGATTTGCCAAATCTGCAGTTCTAGAGGTTTCTTTGCCTGTTTGATCAATTCTATTTCTTGATTTATGTTGTGATTCTCAGACCAAAAGTGATGTGCTAAGGCTGACTTGTCCATGTGTTTGAATTTAATATTTTTCAAGTGTTCTTTCTTGTTCCTAGATTCCTTTTAATCTTCCCAATGTATATCTTTGGTAAGATAAGTCAATAAAAATAAAATAAAATAAAAAGAAAGCCAATAAAAAAGCACAAAATGTTTGACACATACGATTCAACGCTGCAACCACCCAAATCTGAGCTATAGATACTGAATTAACCATTTGCCAGCATAAAAGTCAAAAAAAAAGGAATATACCACACTTACCTTCTATTTCATGACGAAATGCCACATAACCTGGCACTGTTGACCAAAATGTTATAAAATCTGTCAACTGCACCGCACTTCCATCTTCAGGTCCATCTGATACCACATCACTGTCTATCACTAAAAAAGAAAGAATTCTGGCATTTAAAGGCAGATTATGTTAAAAGTATTTTGTACATTAGCTTCATTTGAATTTGATTCTCTCTATTGTTTTTGAAAATTTTCAGCTCTATGTAAATTTTCCAGCTTTTGAATCTTAATTTTGATATTGCAAACCAAACTGCCCAATGTCTTACAAGAGCTGTTGCTAGTGATGTGCAGTATGAATGGAAACTTGAATCATTTGATAGTTGGCGACAACTAAATTATTTTGTAGTTTCCAACAGTATTCAATGCCTTATTTGCTTTACCGATTATTCTTGTGCTTCAAAGCAATAATAACTTTTATTCGTTTAACCGATCCATATGATTGGAGGAATATTCAGACTTGCTATCTACAGTGCTATATCTAGATCTTATTTCTTCATCTTAACCTTATCCCTAGTAGTACCACTTATAGTGGTGTTAGGGTATTCTTGTTCCTCCATTTGTTAAGGTCAAAGCTGAGGAACCGAAGAGATCCGATAGAGAATCAGGATGGGTGATCAGCCCGATACCTGGTGTGAGGGTGAAGGAAGTGGATGTTAGTATGAGAGCGAGATGATTGATAGGGAAAATGATGATGGAGCAATTGGTGGAATACTGGAGGGGGATACTAGAGAACCTGGAGAAAACCTGCACCAGTGCCATGTTGTACACCAGAAATCTCACTTTGCAGTAGCCTGGGAGTGAACCTGGGCTACCTTGGTGAGAGCCAAGTGGTCTAACCACTCAGCCATGGCACAGCTCTACATCTAATGGGTTCAACAAGAGTGTCCTATCTTTGAACTTGAATAAAACACATTCTACAAATGATAGAGGTTTATTTCTTTTTTTTATTTTGGAACATAATGTCATTACTAGTGGAAGAGAACATTAGTTAAGTGACTGCCGTAACTTCGTTGGGTTGCGCGTATGCGATTGACACAATTTTCAATGACAGAAGAACGTAAATTAGGTCCAACTTCACGAATAACACGCATGATGTTATTCACAAAATCATTTACTGTTTACGTAGAAAATGAACCTAGCTACAGTGAAGCAATGAATATTATACAAATATAAATATTTCTAACAAAAACTTCACTTATCCTTGAGATCGATTTCACAAACAAATTGCTTGCATCGTCAGTCCATCAATAAACTTTGTAGTCAAGGATTCCGGTTACCATGTTACTATGTTTTTTCAGTATTACCAAAATCTGAAGGATTCTGGCTTGTTAGCATAAACTCAAGATTTAACATAATCCCACAAGAAGTAATCTGGCAGCATTAAATCACATGATCTTGAGGACCAGTTAATATTACCACAGAAGTGATGAAACCTCTTAACCTCTCTTTCAAAAGATTGTTTCGAGAGCAATATGACTTGTTCCTTGCTGGAACCAGATGTTTCTGAGATCCATACCATTCACAATTGAGGTCAAAAATAGTCTTATATGAGCCCGGTATCACACAATATATGGAAAGTTTTCAAACAGATGATCCATTTTGATAATAAATTTTCACAATTTCTATGTGTTGCTGAATGCTGTATCATTCCATGGCTATTTGTCAATAACTGTAACCACATGAAAAAAATAACTGCTGTAACTCAATAACAATGGCAGCTATCACATATTAAAGATAGGACACTCTTGTTGAAAGACCCTTTAGAACAATAACAGAAAAATGCACTTTTCCATTTAAACCATTTACCAATATGCAGATAAAGCAGCCATTTGATGAGATATTTTCAAAATATTAAACCCTCCCTTTTGAATTTCTCTCCCAACCATTAACAATACAGTGCATCACAGATTAGCATGGTATGATGGAACATATTATCATGGCCAAGAAAGGTGCCTGCCATGGAGAAATAAAGTATGAGTAAAACCACTGTACCATCTTTGTTGTTTGTTCATGTAAGAAGCAAAAAAACTGCAACATTCAAACATAGCTACTAGCTGACATCACAAAATTGTGTTTCCAAGTAGATTTGTTCTCAAGTATTCAAATAACAGAACTTAAGAACATTCTACTATCAGAACCTGTCTGACTCCAAAGCTATAACATGAGATACACACCTAAAAGTATCAAAGTTATTGAATGCCACAAAATGATAAAACAGTTATCACATTTACATAACAAAGTTGTACTCCAGTGGATTCCGGCCCATTGTGGAGTGATAGGAAATGAAACAGCTGATTTTCTGGCCAAAAAGGGTAGCAAAATTGTTTCGAACCCAACTACTATTCCAGTACTCTTTCACTCTATCAAAAGAATTATTTCAAATAAATATACCAAACAACTTAAGGAAGAATACACCATAAAAACATCTGGAAAGGAATGGGAAAATCTACAAACTTATAACATTACTTCATTACAAAGAAAATCTGCAGTGGCAATATTCAGATTACTAACAGGACATGACTGCCTAAATAAACACCTACACAGATTTGGCATAACAGATTCACCTAAATGCCCTTTCTGCAATCTAAATGTGGATATGGATAAAAATCACCCCATCCACTGTCCAGCTTTTATAGAGGAGACCAACCTTCCTGCAAGAGAGAGAATGATTTTATTATCAAGTGCTCAACATTAGATACCAACCAACCATCAGAACCTTCTCACCACATCCGGCAGGGTATAAAAGGCAGTGCAAAGCCTAACAGTTGAGTCAGTGCAGTTCACATTTCAAAGCAGAGATCTCGTGAGTAGTGCATCAGCTCCATAACGATGAGTCTGCAGGCATTGTAAGCAGTGAAGAAGAGTCAGGCAGTGAATATTGAGTAACTGTGTCAGTTAGTAAGCAAAGCAGTGTTAAAAGGAAATGTGCATATATCACAGAAACTACTATACTCTATCTCAGGCTAGTTTAATCCTGCTGTAAACAACAAGGCGGAACTGACTCAACTTGCCACATGTTAGATGCTACATGCACGCACATAAGTTTTGCACACTAGCAGTATATATAGCAGCACTAACTTCTAGACAATAAATAAATAGGATTGGGTTACACATTAACTTATTAAATCTATGAGTTGGTTCACTTCTGAAAAAAATAACTATGAACTTTACTGTGTATAGCACTTTTCATAAAATTGTCATATTTCTCCACACGCTGTTTGCATTTACACAATTTTCCCGGTGTTCTTAGAGTTCCGGATGCTTGCTGTTCCTTTCTAACACTATGTACACTAAGCAGGACATATTTGTCTTGAGAAAATACAGTGTGAGTGAAGCAGTGTGTCAATATTTTCTCGATTCACTTTTGTGCTAAGTTGTGCTTCACTGTCTCTACGCTTCTTTCTATTTTATACTTTGTCTATGTACACTACTTGCAGAAACACCAAGGAGATCACTAGTTTCTTTCTCAATGTTTTTATAGACGATTCCGGGCTTCTTTCTTTAAGCACCGCAAAATAATGCGTGATCATTTGCCTCTCACCACTATTTAAATGTTTGCCTCTTGTGTTTCATTTCGGCTGAAGCACCGGTCTGCTCCAGGATGAAAAGCTTACTGATTTTAAATTGCATATACAGAAGTGTGCTTGTGCTGTACGTGAGATGTACAGGAAATACAGTGTTAAATATCAGAAGCAACTCTACCCTATACACAATAACATCTTAATCAGCATTCAACTCAATATAGACCTTGTTGCGAGAGAGCTGCCTGGTACAGGAATGCAAACATATATAAAAGCAGTGTCCTTTAGTAATTGTTAAATAAAATGCAGCTTAATTTAACACAATAAGTTAATGGTGTGTATAATTTCACCTGTCTTCTGTCTAATCTGTATATAGTATACAGAACACACCTATGTGGTATGTGAAGCAAAAAGATAAAATGTGGGGCTATTACGTTTATAAGAATTGAACCATTTGCATACTTTTCTTTGAAATTAGCTCACACAGAGCAGTGATCAGAAAACTACTTACAGTATTGTACTTATAGGAGGGGTTTATCGTAAACATGCAAATAAAAGAAAATGCCCATTAAGTACGCTACACCAATCAACAGCTTAACTGCTTTCTGTCCCAATATCTGTCTCTGTCTCTCTTCCCACCCAGATGTTTACAGCAGGATTAAACTAGGTTGAGATAAATTATAGCAGGGAAGTTGGTGCATGCGACAGAGGAACATTAAAGAGATATTTTTACACTGTGTATTTATGTAAAAAGAGAAGGTGAATGTAAGTTGGCATTGGGAAAAGATTTTAGTGAAAATAAAGGAATTAAGGTAAACTTCGTCTTGTCATTTTCATCACAATAGTGTCAGAAGCTACAATGAAGGCCATATTTCAAACATTTTTGGAAGAAATGAAGACAGTAATAAAGAATGAAATAGTGACAGTGAATTCCTTGATGGAGAAAATGAAGACAGAAATGAAGAGTGAAATGAAATTTGTCATTGACAAAATGGAATCAAAGATATTAGCAAGGAAAAGATGAAGGAAAAAATGAAGAGTAAAATAACCACAGTGAACTGCACCTGAGGAGGGGCAAAGTCGCAGTGGCGGCGGGTGCCTGCAAAGGAAGATTAAGTTTGAACCATTGCACCCAGATGAAAACAAATGCAACATTCAAGGAAAGTCATTAGTTGACCATCTATATTGTTTGCTGGTGCAAGAAGAAGAAGAAGAAGAAGAAGAAGAAGAAGAAGAAGAAGAAGAAGAAGAAGAGAAAGAAGAAGAAGAAGAGAAGAAGAAGAAGAAGAAGAAGAAGAAGAAGAAGAAGAAGAAGAAGAAGAAGAAGAAGAGAAAGAAGAAGAAGAAGAAGAAGAAGAAGAAGAAGAAGAAGAAGAAGAAGAAGAAGAAGAAGAAGAAGAAGAAGAAGAAGAAGAAGAAGAAGAAGAAGAAGAAGAAGAAGAAGAAGAAGAAGAAGAAGAAGAAGAAGAAGAAGAAGAAGAAGAAGAAGAAGAAGAAGAAGAAGAAGAAGAAGAAGAAGAAGAAGAAGAAGAAGAAGAAGAAGAAGAAGAAGAAGAAGAAGAAGAAGAAGAAGAAGAAGAAGAAGAAGAAGAAGAAGAAGAAGAAGAAGAAGAAGAAGAAGAAGAAGAAGAAGAAGAAGAAGAAGAAGAAGAAGAAGAAGAAGAAGAAGAAGAAGAAGAAGAAGAAGAAGAAGAAGAAGAAGAAGAAGAAGAAGAAGAAGAAGAAGAAGAAGAAGAAGAAGAAGAAGAAGAAGAAGAAGAAGAAGAAGAAGAAGAAGAAGAAGAAGAAGAAGAAGAAGAAGAAGAAGAAGAAGAAGAAGAAGAAGAAGAAGAAGAAGAAGAAGAAGAAGAAGAAGAAGAAGAAGAAGAAGAAGAAGAAGAAGAAGAAGAAGAAGAAGAAGAAGAAGAAGAAGAAGACTCAAGGACAGCCGCTATCTGACCTTACAAAGCTGGAAGTGAACTGCATTCTTAGCATGCAGATTTGTTCTCAATCGTTCGAATAACAGAGCTTAAGAACATTCTATTTGGAAAGGTATAAAAGGCAGTGCGAAGGCAGTTGAGCATACATACATAGTCTCACTCAGACTCACTCCACTCGTCGCACGGACTTCAAGCTGATCGTCTAGTGACAGCGCTCCGCCCTACTAGCAGCAGCAGCAGCAGCAGCAGCAGCAGCAGCAAGCAACAGACTGCACCGCCGGCCTGGAGACTTGCCGGCATTGACAGCAGCCTTCCACTGGCTGCATCTACGAAAAACAGTGGGCCCCGGCCTGACATCCAAAGAGCGTAGCCAATCCAAGAGCAGCCCCCTTTCTTACTACTCTTACACTGTCTGCTTTTGTTTCCTACTTTGACAAATGGACTGACAGACAATGATACAGCGGGCTGGTAAGACCACAGCCAAGAGTAAGGGCCTTCGGCCCTAAACCTAGAGTCTCAATGGCTCGTGTAGGCGCCTCCTTTGAGGGGGTTTGGTCCACTGCCAGCAGCCGGAGGGTAACCGAGCTGACTACTGACGGTGCATGACCCAGACCCAACCTAAACCCTGCCTCCCCTGAGAGTGCAGAACCTGTGCAAAAGCGCACAAAGTTCGCGGGGCAGCAGGCTACTGCTAACCCCTGCCAAGCTACAGCAGCACCAGCAATCCCACCAGAATCTACACAAGTTCCTCTGCCTGAGTCGGACGACTCCGACGCTGAGAGCTTTGTGCTAGTGGAGGGACGGAGAAAGAAGCAGCATCCCAAGCCACCATCGCCCCAACCACAGGGCCACCATACACCCTCACCCAAAGGGGGGGCCTAAACTGCCACCCATAGTGGCAGACACTTTCCCAACCATGTGGGAGTCATGCGCCTGCTGGCCCAATGCCTAAAACAAGTTTGAAGTGCGCAGGAGGCCAAAGAAGGTACACATACTCACCTCAAGTGTGGAGGACCACGAGCCAGCAAAAGCTGTTTTACGGGAGCTGAAGATCCCGTTCTTCAGCTATTCACCTCAGCACCCACACGTGGAGAGGCGCATCATCAGAGGACTAGACTCTGACTGCACTCCTGAGGACGTCAGATCGGCGCTCAAGGAAGAGCATAATATTGAAGCCATCTCTGTCGCCCAACTGAGGAAGACCATTTCCTCAGATGAAGGCGCCGTAAAGTCCCCATGCCCCTTTTCCTGGTCCTTGTGGACAAGGTGCGAGAGGCCCAAGTCCAGCTCATTGACCTAGTCAGTAGGCTCATATTCACTGTTGTGAAAGTGGAATGCTTTCAGGGCAGAGAGAGACCCGTGCAGTGCCATGGGGTTTCATCACTCAAGCGCTATGGGCCCCCATGCACTGAAGGACTGTGCTAAGCCACCTAAGGAGCGTCAATGTGCTAACTGCAAGCAGCAGCATGTCAGCATTTACAAGGGCTGCGAAACACGGCTGAGGATAATTGAGAGCCACCGCCAAGGTAACCCAGACATGGCTACAGTCCGCGCTGGTGTGTCCTTTTTGGCCGCCCTCAGGAAGGCCGAAACTACCCTACACAGGGCAGAGGCGATCGCCCCCCCCTGTAGCACCTACTCCAGGACCGGCAACAGTGGCCGAACCCGCTGTACCCACCACAAGCGGGGGCAAGAAGAGCGGCAAGCCAAAAAAGGGCGGAAAAGGTAAAAAGAGTGGGAAATCCACTAATCTGCCCGCCACACAGGAGCAGCCAGCTAACACCACAACTCGTGCCCCAGAACTCCAGGCACCAGATGTGCCAGCACCTCAGGCACCGACCCCGGTTGTGCCTGCAGTACAAATACTGGTGAATGCTGGCGCAACCTCACCAGCTTTCGGGGCTTCCGTGTCCCAGGCTGACATGGAAGAATTTTAGACCCTATCCCTGTGGTTTGGGGACCTGATTCAAAGGGCCCTCCCTGCACTGCGTAACTGCAAGCTGCAGGTAAGCAATCCCCTCCTGACGCCCATGCAAAAACACTCCATAGTGCTTCAAACGCTGGAGGAGCTGTATCCTGGATCAGCCAAGTGATGGCCTCTCTTCTTGTTCGGAGGCCTTGGCGTGCCGCATTTTGGAACGCAAACAGCATCCGGGGTCACCACCCAGCGTACTTGAGTTTGCACAATACTTCGGGATTGACATTTTAATGGTCTGTGAGATACATCTGGATGCTGCCTAGCATTTCTTGCTGCCTAATTAAGCCACCCACCGGTCAGATCGCGTCGGCCGACGGGGTGGCGGCACAGCCATCTTCATCCGCAACCACATCACTCACACGCCCTTCCTGCTCCCCCCACTCCAACACGTAGAGGCTTGTGCCATCAGGCTCGCCACTGGCGGACTTGATACGTTGCTGATAGTGGCATACGACCCTCCCGACCACCGCTTCCATGAGGAGGACTACACCATCCTACTAAACCTCCACCCAGTGGTTTGCATCGCAGGTGATCTTAACACGAAGCATGCCCACTGGCACAGCCGCACAACAAATGCCAAGGGGCACGGGCTCTACCGCCTCATCAGTGGTAACCCAAACCTTGTCGCGCATGGACAGAGAGGACCTACATTCTACCCGGCCCGCGGCAGGCCGGACATTCTCGACATCATGATTACCAAGAATTTCACATACCACCTAGACCTCTCTGTAGTCAACGAACTCGACTCCGACCACGACCCTGTCGTGGTGGACTCAAACGTCGACATGCCAGCTCTGTTACACCCAGAATGGACATACGAGGTCGACTGGGATGCAGCCGTCCTTGACCTTAACCAAACTGTAGACCCGCGACCACGCATTGATTCTATCGAGGCATTGGAAGCGGCAGCTACATCCTTCTCCCAACATCTCCTAAATGTGGTGCAGGCGCACACGCACCGCATTCCCTCTGAACATCATAACCCCAGAACCATACTTCCTGAACTCTGGCAGCTGCTTAAAGCTAAAGCAGTCGTCCGGAAGTTATGACAGCATTTCTGCCACCCCAGGATCGAAGCAGTCTACCGGCGGTTCAAATCCCTGGCAAGGAGACTTCTTCGTGCGCATCGCACGAACACACCATGCAGAGGGTTGACCTTACTGAAAAGCAACCCTGGCGGATCATCCGCTCCCTCAGAAGGGACCAGACCGAGCACTGGCATCCACTTCATGGCACTCATGGAAGGCTTGCATTTGAGCCCCAGGAGAAAGCCACATGTTTCGCAGACTACTTAAAAGTCAGTTCAAACCAAGGGAAGACCCCCAAGACGACAAGTTTACCGAACATGGGAGGATACAGTGGAATACCTCTAGGAGGCAACACCGCCCCCACATGAGGAGATCTACATCCCCATTGTCACCCCTGAACAGGTGGCCACCCAGATCCAAAGTCTGAAACCTAACAAATCCCCTGGGCATGATGGTGTCACAGCCACCATGCTCCAGCACCTTCCTCGTAAAGCTATGATCCACTTGACGCAGATTTACAATGCATGCCTCACCCTGCGCTACTTCCCAACTTGTTGGAAAGAGGCAATGGTGGTCTGCATATTAAAGCTGCGCAAGAATCAAGTCTTTCCGGAAAGTTACCGCTCCCTCAGCTTACTCCCAATCGTTTCAAAGATCTTTGAACGATTGCTCCTTCCCTGCCTAACTCCTCTCTTTGTGGAAAGGCTCCTCCTCCCGGATCACCAATTTGGTTTCTGTCGGGGCCATTGCACCACCTTGCAGCTACTGCATTTGGCGGAGAAGGCTGCCCTGGGATTCCAGGACAACCTCAAAACCATCACTGTGCTCTTGGACGTGGAGAAGGCCTTCGCCACCACGTGGCACCAGGGGTTGTTGTTCAAACTTAAAGAAGCACATCTCCCCACTCCCTACCTGGCAAAACTCAGCAGTTTCCTCAAGGACCGCACCTTCAGGGTGTGGGTCGAGGGGAAGCTATCCTTTGTCAGACCCATAGCGGCTGGAGTCCCGGAAGGCAGTGTTCTGTCCCCGCTACTCTTCGCTGCTTACATGTCTGACCTACCAACTGAACCGCGCACTGTTTTGTGTCAGTATGCCGACGACGTCCTCATACTGGAGCAAAACAAGAACGTCTGCTACTGTCTCCCCCCTCTACAGCAACAGCTCCACGCCATTGGCATGTGGAGTGAGAAGTGGAAGATGGCCATTAGCCCGCAGAAGAGCTCCGCTCTCATGCTGGCTAAGACCCGTAGCTGGTGCCTGGAAGGAGACCCACGGTTGCGGCAGAGAAGAATCACCTGGGTTCGAACCGCCAAATACCTAGGAATCCAACTGGATCGCGGCCTCACCTTCACTCTGCATGTCAGGGCAAAGGCTGGCCTCGGCCACGCTGCGTTCAGGCAACTCTACCCTATCTTCCAATCCACAATGCCCATCTGCCTCAAACTGTGGGCGTATCGTGCGATCGTTCCGCATCTGATCCTGCATGGATGCGAGGTCTGGGGCTCGGTGGCTCATACCATCCTCTGCAGGCTGCAAGCTGTACAGAACAGAGCCTTAAGAATGATATACGGTACCGACGGCAGGCTCCCATCACACTTCCTGCATACCCAGTCTGGCATACCGTAAGTTGAAGACGTCGTGCGTGAAAGAACGTGCACGTTATATGCCAAGATCGCTCCTCACCCTCACCAGCTGGTGAATTCACTAGGTCAATACAACAACCCTCTCCCCAGGTGACGGAGGAGCTACTGCCTCCCCAAGGATGCCCTTGGGTGGTAAAGTCTGCCTCTCCTCCTGTCCCCCTACCAATCACCGCCAGGTCACGTCGTGCCTTGGCCGCGGCTGGAAGGCTAACACCTGTAGCCGTGCCCTGGGGCGTGCGCATGACCTGGTCTTTAAACCTTAACACCTAAATTCCCATCTGGCCTCTCGCTACTGGTTCCCCCCCCCTCTGCTTGACAGATCGCTAGTGACCGCACGAAGCAAGGTGGAACGAGCACTGTCCCTCTGTCATGGAGGAGGATCCCGGCTCCAGAAGCATCAGTGGAGGCCAACTGCACCGTCTCACGTAATGACATGCAAGCTTGCGCAAAATACATTATCTTTTATAACGCATGGGTAAATCCGCACAGCGGATAGGTACCATGGCATGTAACCCTCCGCCCGGGAGAACCCGGGCGACCTGCACCTGCTCTTGGCAGTTGAATCAGTGCAATTCACAGTCCACAACAGGGAAGTTGTCAGCAGTGCAGAGGAGAGCCGACCAATGAATATGGGAGTTGCTTTGTCAGAGTTGGCGAGCAGAGCAGTTTAAAAGGAAAACACTGTGTATATAGATAGAATCAACATGAAAAATTCAATGCCATGGCCGGGATTTGAACCACGGATCTCCTGGTTTCTGTCCAGTTGCTCTAACCCATTGAGCTACCATGGCCAACGTGCTGTCCTGATGGAAGAGCGACTGGACGGAAACCAAGAGATCCGTGGTTCAAATCCCGGCCATGGCATTGAATTTTTCATGTTGACTCAATCTATCAAAAACCTTAGCCTATATACGGCCAGTAGGAGGAAATTATTAATTTCTATCAATTAACGAAAATAATAAGAGTTAAATGATGAAGCCTGGGACTCAAGTACTTACAACAGTAAGTCGCTACAAGAGGTGTATCTTGAATATGAGAGCCCCTAGTGGTTTACCGGGAATATATATATGAGTCAATTGGAGAATTTAATGTCAGGATGGCATGTTGGCCATGGAAGCTCAATGGTTTAGAGCGACTGGACGGAAACCAGGAGATCTGTGGTTCAAATCCTGGCCATGGCATTGAATTTTTCATGTTGACTATCAAAAACCTTAGCCTATATATGGCTAGTATGAAGAAATTATTAATTTCCATAAATTAACTAAAAAAAAAAAAGCCACTGTGTATGTGTTGAAGAAATTACTAGCAGCACAAGTTTTTATGTGCAACAGACATAAAGGAACATTAAAGAGGTGTGCTTATGCTGTATATTTATGTAAAAAGAGAAGATAAATGTAAGCAATGGGCTAATGATATATGTGTTTGGAGGAATTTAGTAACAGTGACGTCAAAATTAATCGCAAAAACTATTTTTAGTTGAGATTTAACTGTATTGGAACACCACAGTGAAGCGAAAAATTATTAAATTTTAGATGAGTCGTATTTTTTACACATCAGTCGCACAAGAGCCGTAGATGCAAACGAAGATTTGCGAAACATGTCCTCAAAATAGGTATGAAAGTGAAGCAGATGTGTAAAAAATACGACTCATCTAAAATTTAATAATATATTTGTAGTTGGTTTATTGATACTTGTCACTTACTTTTTTATATTATTGAGAGACTAATTTCAAAGGCTATCGCCTCCATTTTCAATCTCCAGTTGGGATTAATGGGCTAATGATTTTAGTGACAAATAAAGGAATTAAGGGGTATTTCAAACATACATACAATTATAACAATGAGAGAAACATAAACATATTAGCTTTAATTATGGGGGATGGGGTTATTGTCACTTTATTCTTATAAGTAATATCTCTCCCTCTGGGGATAGGTGGCAGAACTCCAAAGTGCAATTCCAACATCGATGATGTCTGGAGACATCTTCGAGGCTCTCAAAAACTTCTTCTGAAACCTTGCTTGACTGCAATCCATTGTAGTCAGTTTGAGTCAAGGGTGCAACAGCCAGAAGTACTGCAGGAACATGCCATGGCAATAGAACAGTTGAACAAGATTGGGAACCTCCCATCTAATTCCATGTACCAGGAAGCTGCCTATTCTTTTGTTCAACTAGGTGAATTGCACCAATATACCATAATGACAAATGCTCTGTGTTTGATGATGATGAATATATAAGGGTGCTCAAATAGAAGATCATCAGCACCCTAGTTAGGTGATTACAAAACCATTCATAAGGTACTATTGACTGCATTGAAAATTTAGGTGATCAAGGTAAAAGCTGCTCTTACATTGAAGACTAGCAGTATCTGATATAATGGGAACACAGGATCAATCCAGATTCATCGGCCTAAGGAGAACTTTCCAACCAGGTTGACAGGAAGGAGGACATGTTGGGGCCATTGTCATGTATCCCTTGAGTGACACTGCATGCCCTGGGAGGAAAGATGGATGACTACTTCATTCCTGATGGCTGGATATAAAGGAAGCAGTGCTGAATACTAGTGGACTCAGATGCAGCTGTGACCTTGATCAGATCTCACATGGCAAAGGGCTTGCCGTCACGGAAACCAAATTAGTCCTGTTGATCCCGGAATAGAGCATCTTAAGTCTCTGAGTGTTCATCATGAGGGTTGCTGAGGATATGATATTGGAACTGGATGACTTCATGAACCATGACATGACAGTCGACGTTAATTGGAGTATCTTGCAACTCAGTCAAGATGAGATGATGCTCCAGAGCTTCAACAGTTATCCGCAGGTCTGCAGATCTTGACGGAGGATGTGGTAGTACCCACAAGATGGTTGTGAAGGTGCATCTGGAAGGACAGTTGTCAAGAACACGGGTTTTGGCCCAGAAGAGCGATCAGATTATGTACAATACATGCACATTTTCTTGAACAGTGAATTTACTGTGTGGTGCAGACAAAGGGATAGAAGAGAGAGCTCACACACTGTTGTTTCTGCAGTGTGGTCAACCAAGAAAAACACAATTCAGCCAAATCGTGATAAGATAAGCGAAGATATGTGCTGCAAGTGTGAGATGCATGGACAAACAATAAATTGAACTCCATCCAATAAGCTGTATGCTTATATATTTCCTATATGTTATGAAACACATAAAAGTGGAAAACAAATATTGCGATCACTATAATGCACTCACTCACTTGCTCGTTCGCTTTGTGATTCTTCGATTTCCAAGTCTGTTGCATCACTTTCATCGCTGGTATCCTCTGATGTGGTGATAATTTCATCAGTTGCATTTTCCATTACACTATCGTGACTCTAATATTGCATTTCCAGCTCTTGGACTTTCTTGCAGTATCCTTCCCAATCCATCGCTTCTGTAGCACGTTTGCCCACATCTGTGGCTCTTCAGTAACATTGCATCCTCTGAAAGCATTCTTTATTTTTTCCCACGCAGCTCGACTGCATTCAGATCACAGTTATACAAAGGTAGATGAATAATAGTGTGTCCCCTTTCGAGAGCTATAACATCCACAACATACATCTTGCTCTTAGATTTGCTGTAAATGGTTAACTAATAATTAACCTTAAAATTGCTCAAAATGAATCGGTACATGCGTGAAAGCTTAGCACATTAGCCACTAGATGTCAGAGTTTAGCGTATTTCATGCCTCAAAGTTGTCATCTGCATTTATGGAA
Source organism: Mantis religiosa (assembly GCA_030765055.1). NCBI lineage: Eukaryota > Metazoa > Arthropoda > Insecta > Mantodea > Mantidae > Mantis > Mantis religiosa. Next base: position 128,324,242 of record CM060949.1, on the reverse strand, counting down.
TTAGGCAAAACTTACCGAATGAGGAAAATACTCAAGAAATTGTGCGCATATAGTACTGCTTTGTTGCCTTGCCAGGAGGAAGGACCTGTGACACTGCTGAATGCTTTGGACATGACCAAAACTTATGGAAGGAAATGTGAGCCAGCTGTGAGTGTGCAATGGATCCAAGAAGCCAATAGTCTTGTAATATAAGAAAAACTTGTTGAAAAGGACAGCCGACCACCTGACCACATTACAATTAGAGAGGATTCGGCAGCTACTCAGAAAATACCATTCTTGTCTTCAGTCAAGGAGATGGCGATTATGGCTGCATCAATTGACTGCTTCACTACATCAGCCCTGAAAATGTCTGACCTATCAGACAGCTACTAAGCAGAACAAGCAAAGGTAGGAGACATGCTGGAGGACATGAAATCCAGGTGGATCATTTAAGAATCCAAAAGCCCTTGGTGCTTCTTATGAAGAAGAATGGCATCCTATGCTTCTGCATAGATTACAGGAAGTTGAGCAGCGCTATCACCCGAAAGGACATTTTTCCTTACTCTAGACTGACAACATCTTGGAGACTGCTGCATACTCAGTGGCTCTGAACCTTTGAGCTAAAACTGGCATACTGGCAAGTGGCTCTAAATCCCAGATACACCCCTTTCAGTGCATCATGGAGTCAGTGATGAAGGGATTGACTTACGATACCTGCATGGATAGTATCATTAGCAGCTTTTTTGAAGATTATTTTGAGAACTTAACCAAAAATATTTACAGAGACTGCAAGCAACCAACCTGAAGTTAAATGCAAAGAAAGCAACTATTTGAGCCACTTAATTTTACTAACTAGGTTGGCCAGAGACCCAAAGAAGGCTTGGAATAAGAGAGATTGGCTTCACCTGAAGGATAAACAAGAGTTGTGCAATGCTCTGGGCCAATACAGCTACTACCAGTGGTTCTTCAGAGGCTTCTACAACATTGCAAAGTCTCTCACTCATCTGAAGGAAGAACACCATATGGATGAACGAAGGTGCAGACTGAACATTCCAGATGCACTACATAGAGTGCCTGTTTTAGGTTTTCCATAAATGGGAGGAGATTTCATCATAGAACACTGGTGTTAGTGATAGCAATATACTACGTTCAGGACAAACAAGTAATGGCATACCAAAGCAAGAGCAGAAAAGAACTACTAGAATACCCATGGGAGCTCTTGGCAGTGGCCAAGAAGGTGCCTGAACATTTCCAAAAGTACCTGTAGTCAGCCTCACACCTGAAGACTGACCACTGTATTCTCACTTGGCTTGAGCTTCAAGACCCTATAGGCCTACACAACATGGTGAGACCAGAGACGCCAAGAGAACAATTTAACTTTGAAGGGGAAGGAACCACTCCAATGAGAATGCCATGTCAAGGAGCTTCTGCAAAAGAGTAATATAAGTCACTATATTAAGATGGAGAAGTAGCATGGCTCAGCTGTTGGTGATTTCGACAGTGCCTACAGATGGAATGGGATAGCATAGGTCTCAGAAGGAAGTAGCTGGTAGATGCTGACTTGGGGCTGTGGGGACTAGGTGAACTGGGAAGACTATCACCCAGGAGTAGTACATCCTACTGGGTTCAGTAAGACTCACAGAAGACCAAGGAAGGTGTGTTGCTCAGGGTTTGGAGCAGCTGTTCTTTCCTGAGAGTAATGTGGCAAAAATCCTGGAGACAGTACAACAGGATACTTTAGGAGAGCATCTTGGATTCAATTAAAAAGCTGAAAAGCTCCAACAAAGGTACTACTAGTTGGAGGATCCTTAGACATAGTGCTGCCAATGTCATGTGTGTGCAATACATCTGGTCCACAGATTATGATTGAAGACCTCATGCAAAAGTGTTATGTGAGGACACTCTTTGAAGCATTGCCATCATCATAGCTGGACAGGTAACAAGTATCTGATGGTAGTCATGAATTACTTCACCAAGTAACCAAATACCAAGATGATCAGAGCACATACTTCGAATCACTTGTGACGAGAGAAGGAATGGAACTGACTCAGAATACATAAGACCTCTCCATCTGCAGTCAGATGGCATAGTTGAGTGGTACATCAAGATTGTGGCTAATCAACAGAGATTTCAGGGTGCTCTTTTCCTTACTGGCCTACTTCAAAGCACATTAGTGGTATGATGCCAGTAAGCTTGGTGTTCAATAAGAAATTGCATCTTCCATCCTGCTTGATATTTGGAAGCTGAATAGAACAGCCAGTAGTGAACTTGTGTAATCTCATGGGATGTCTTCAAGACATGTCTAAGTTGGCCTGTTAATTTCACCAGGTAACAAACCAATAGATAAAAACCTACTATGAAAGGCGAGCCAACAGCCAAATAGGTGATCTTATGTAGTTGTATCGCCCTATCCAGACTAAGGAATGTTGTGCCAAGCTTAAATAACCATAGTAAGGACCATACCGCATGGTGAAGAGGATTAATGATGTAGTCTACTACATAAAGAAGCTGACCCAAAGGAAGTTGCTGCTGATATATTTGGATTGTCTGTCCCACTATGAAAATGCTGGTCGGATGACCAGCATTAACACAGCATTAAACCGAGGGCTGTTGGGATTAGCACAATGCATCTGGCTACCTGGAACATGGTGCAGTTAATGGCTGGTCTCCCTTAAAGAATAGCCATTGTGTGCAGCTTCATTGCATAGAATTTGTTTTGGCTGTTTTGAGTAGGTTCCCTTTCCAGAACATTCACTTTTATCAAGGGCCTATATAAGGAGTTGTGTAGTGATGAATAAGAGTTTTTCAGTAGACATCAGTTGTGTTGTTCTGAGTGCAACAATGACTCAAGTATGCGGTTTGTGCTATTCTTGATGCCTAAGTAACAAATAAAGTATGCTTAGCAGCAACTGTGTTTTCATTTTTCACAATATGCTTTAGGAAATGTAGATAAGATTTGAAAAATTAAATACCACAGCTGAAATCAAATTAGATCTTCAGCTTTCCTTACCTGAATTATTTTCAAAAATTTTGATTCAAGTTTCCAAATTGCTGCTAGACAGCTAATGTGAAAGGAAAATTATCAAATATTTGTATAGTAGTAAGTAATAACCTGGTAGCTGATCAGGTCCCTGACAGGCTTGAATTATAAGTATCTTTGGTTTATTTATTAATTTAAGGCAGTTTTTAATTATGTTTTCCAACTCTTCCACTGCAACTGGAACGCTGTTACACCCATAAACCGCACCTGAAAAAAAAAAAAAGAACAAATATATCTTGTATTACAATATTATAATTTGCTACAAACTTCATTTATCTTTTTAAGAAATTGGTAAATTCTTGATATCTGTGAAGAATTTTTCCGATTGTCCAAAACAAGAAGGCAAGCTAGAGGAATGTGCAACATAATCACTTTTGCTGTCTCCTCAGGGTGCATGCTCGTCTTCCGAGTATGACAAGGATGGAAGGCTTGTTAAAAATACACAAGTGTTGTCACATAGCTCACTTATACATAATACCTATCACTGCAACAAACATTAGATCTCGCAGCATGGGTCTCATATGTACTCTCACACACTCATTTCCTAGTAAACAGATCCACTACCGGAGCAGATAAATAGTTCAAGCTCTTCGGTCCTTCATACCCCTCTAGCCTTCTTGTCGTGAGCATATAGTACAATTTCTTAAAAAGACAAATGAAGTTTGTAGCAAATTATATTTTATTATATTTGATTTGCTTCACTATTACTTATTATCTTTTTTTTTTTTTTTTTTTTTTTTTTTTTTTTTACGTATTAAATATATCTTGTTTTACTACTTATCATTAAAGTTTCTTTTAATAATTATTGTAATGGAACACGCACACACTCACACACACACACATTTTTCTATATTGGTGTCTGGCTTGGCTACGGCCAATGTGCAGATATAAGACCTTTACAGGTAAATATTTTTGCAATATCTGAGACTTCTTTAGAATATGCACAAGGCATGATATGAAACAATAAGCAACTGGAAATTCTTTATAGAAATGCAGTAATTATTGGAAATTCTGTCAGGAATGACTGGTACTATCTTTCAAGAAAGTAAATGTAACTTTTCAGGTGTCATGCCATTTTAAACTGTTACTTCAAAGATATCTATTGCTACACTAACCCAGTAGATGAAAGATTGACTAAGTATCACAAAGCATGTAGCAATTCTCTTCCAGCTGAGCTATTAACCACATGGTGTTGGAGAATATGCAAGAAAACGGAAAACAACAGTATTATGATTTTAACAGAACTACTATCTATGTTGATATAAGGCACGCTCCATCAAGTACTTCCTAGCTTGAAGGAAAAACATATGTTGTGGCAAGCGAGATGAGAGTTCTTGGTTTGAACCTCAACATGTGGACACATATTTTGTTCCAAATTTTTTAGTTTGTTACCTGTAATAATGAACTAATTTACAACTGTTCTCTTGTGGCTAAGCTCTACTACATGGCATTGAAAAATATGAAAGAAAATGGAAAACACATGGAATTATGATTTTAATAAAACAGCTTCTGTGTTTTGTATAAGCAGTACTCTAACAACAGCTCTCTTAGCTAAGTGGTAAAATGCAGTGTCAATTGGGTGAAAAATTCATGGTTCAGACAACTGTTCTGTTGTGGCTAAGCTGCTACTACATGGCATTGAAAAATATGATAGAAAATGGGAAACACATGGAATTATGATTTTAATAGAAACAGCATATATGTTTATTTGTTATACATATGAGGTGCATTCAAGTTATAACACCTCCTATTTTTTTCAGGACTGGGACCAGATAGGAACTTCTGGTTCTTTTTAAAATACATTTGGACTCTTTGTGAATGCATGACAGAGATGGCAGCACTGTACAGTGCATAGAACTCTAATGGCAGCGACGAGTTAGGACTATTTTTTATACTTAAACTGGCGCCGTTTTCATTGCAATAACAGCGTATAATCATTTGCTTTCTTCATTTTCGTGGTGTGAAAATGAAATTAAATGTGTAGTGTTTAACGCCCACTTTTACTACATACGGTACCGCAGGCGGTGACACTGATGATACATGAGATGAAGATGGAGCACCGGTGGAATGAGATGGCAGGGGAAGTCGGAGCTCTCGGAGAAAACCCGCCCCAGTGCTGTGTTGTCCACCACAAATCTCACTTTGCGGTTGCCTGGGATCAAACCCGGGCCGCCTTGGTGAGAGCCAAGCGGTCTAACCACTGAGCCACGGCGCGGCCTATTGAAATTCATTATTAGTTGAGTGAGGCATGTGGTAATGTAGTTTTATTCATCCGTTAAGTCAATGCAATGACATTGGATACGTCAATACAAATATTTAGAACAATACAAATAATATAAGTATAAAAAATAAGTTTCATCAAGTGTAATTAATAAGATCTAAGCATGAACTCATAAATATATATAGTTGCATGGCTCTACAACTACACAGCATTTAAAATGCATCACAAATATATACAATTATATGGCCAGCTACAGTGTATCTAGAAATTCACTTATATCATAATATGAATCACTTAATAAAATTTCTTTCAACGATAGCTTGAAACACCGCATGGATTTTATGTTTTTCAGATTGGCCGGTAGTTTATTATACAGAGTGACTGCTGAATATCTAACTCCTTTGGAATAAAGTGTAGTTCTATGTGTTATTGTTCTTAAGTCTGTTTTACCTCTGGTGTTATGATGATGTATTTGATTATTTGTAGCTTTTGTAACAGAATTTCATGATGAATCATGTCAAATGCCTTGGTTAGATCTATTAGTAAGCCTGTACAGTTATTATCATTGTCAATAGCCTCCAATATATGATCTGTAAACTCAAAAATTGCTGATGTTGTGGATTTTCCTTTACAGAACCCATTTTGTGCAGGGTTAACTACATTATGCTTCTCCAAAAACGAACTAAATCTTACTAGCATAGCTTTTTCTACAATTTTGGATAAGGCTGGTAAAATCGATATAGGCCTGTAGTTTTCGACTTTTTCTCTATCACCTTTTTTGAAAACTGGTTTTACTTTGGCAATTTTAAGTACATCTGGAAATTGTCCGGCTTCAAAAGATTTATTAATTAAATAACTTAGTACTTTATCCAAAACACTACTGCAGTATTTGAACACTGTTATAGGTACCTGATCATGTCCTTCACTTGGTTTATTTTTTAGAGATTTCAGTACTGTATTAATTTTTGCCTCTGTCACCGGAGTTAGAAACATACACATTCCAACTGAGTTTATGTGCTCAATATTTAAATTACAAGGCTGATTCCCAACTAATCTCTCCACCATCTCGCTATAGTAAGTTTGAAATACGTTGGCTATTACTTGAGGATCTTCAGGCAGTGAACCATTTGGTAATCTAATAGATATGTTCTTAATCCCATTACTTTGCTTTAAATGCTTTTTAGTTATACTCCACATGGCTTTTTGTTTATTCTCAGCATTATTGATAAATTCACTATTATACTGCTTTTTTGCTTGTATTAAAACTTTATTATATATCTCTTTATATTTCTTAAAGTATTGTTCTAAGCCCGGATCAGTACCCCTTTTCCTCAAAGAATTCAAAAATCTTAACCTTGTCCCAGATTTCAAAATACCCTTTGTTACCCAGTTCTTTTTATGTTCCCCTAGCTTTCGCAGTTTCATTGGCATTACTATATCCATGTGGTATTTCAATCTATTTATGAATGATTCATACATAACATTGATATCATTTGTTGCATATATAGGGCTCCAATCTTCTGTTTCAAGTCTAGCCTTTAGATCTGCTAAGCTATGCTTATTTATATTTCTACTATATTGTTTTAACAAAGGCTGTTTGGTGTTTCTGTTTATGGTAGTATAATCATTTAAGGTAGCTGATAATGCATAGTGATCAGAAAAACCTGTATCAATAACTTGTATGACAGTATCAGTAAAATCATTGGGTATTAAAATCTGGTCTAAAATTGTGGCTGAATGTATTGTTACTCTAGTTGGTTTACTCACGGTAGGATGAAGGGAACATAGCGTCAGTAAATCTGTTAATCGACTATCTAATTTTTTACCAAAATCAAAATTTAAGTCCCCTATTATGACGATTTTCTTGCTCGACCCAATGGCTTGTACTACTTCCTCTAAACTTTGCACAAAATAATTGATATCCCCTATAGTAGATCGATATATACAAACTAACACACACTGATATGTAGGTAATTCAACTATACTTGCTTCAAAATCTACTTATTTAAGTGATTAAATCGATGGATTTGTTTCGACTTGGTATGTTTGCTCACAAAGACACAAGTTCCTCCATGTTGATACTTTTTACGGCAGAAACTGGCTACTAGGCTAAACCCTTCAATTCGAATAGTCTCTAATTCTTGCTCATGCAACCAATGTTCACAAAAACAAATCACTTGTACCTTTTTAAAGTATGTATCACCTAATGCTTCACATGCTAGTACCTTATTTCCCAGACTCTGTACATTCTGATAAAATATTTCTAGGGGCTGTACACTCTTCTTTGTTGATTTAGTGGTTGAGTTACTGCTAGGTGTGTCCACATCCCCACTCACATCCTGTTTAACATTTCCTTTCCTGTACAAAAACTTACAGTTTTGCTGATGACATTACTAAGAATAAAGGACCCTTTTCGATTTAGGTGCAGACCATCTCTGCCCAAGCACCTGGAATCAAGGAACTTGTTTACATTCACAAAAATTGCTCCTAGTGACTCACATGCCCAGTTAATGCTTTCGTTTATGCTGTCTATATATCTATTGTCCACATCTGCTCGTTTTATTACACCATTCACTATCACACGAGATTTAGGAAAACATTCTTTGGTTGATCGTATTACACTGTAGACTTCAGCCATCACTTCATCAGGATTGTTTGCACTCTTAATTTTATTAGTTCCTGCGTGCAGCACTATTACTTTTGGTGCAGTCACAGTAGCATTTTCCATCTCCTTGTGAAGTTCTCGTATCTTCTTTTCCAGTTGCTCTGCCCTAATTCCTCTGTATACCATAGTTTGCGCCTCCTTGATGCTCACGTGCTTCACCATTGAGTCCCCCATAACCAGAACTTCTTGTTGGCGGCTGCTTTTCGTGGTGGTAAAAAAAAAAAAATCCGTCTTGAGCCCTCAAACCTCACGCCGACAGCTTACGACAGAGTGGTGTTAAAGTGATGTGCTTAATTATACAAACTTCCAACAATATCTTTTGACTCAAAAAACTTTACAGGCGTTTTCAAGGATACAAGCTATGATAGACAAAATCCCATACCATCCCTGTGGTACCAAGGATGTGTCTAATGTGTGTTCCTGGGTGCGACTGTTCAATGAACGCAGAACATCATGTGACAACAAACCAAGACAGTCACGGCCTCGCACCAGCCAGTCAGACGACATGATCCAGCAAGTAGAGAATGCTGCAACGCTCAATTGGTAATCCTACAAAACAACGTCTGACTGGCTGGTGCGAGGCTGTGACTGTCTTGGTTTGTTGTCACATGATGTTCTGCGTCCATTGAACTGTCGCATCCAGAAACACAATTAGACACATCCATGGTACCATCACCACATGCCTAACTCAACTGGTGATGAGTTTCAATAGGTGTCACACCACAAAATGGAGAAAACGAAGGATTGCATGCTGTTCTTGCAATGAAAACATAGCCATTTTAAGTTTCAAAAACAGTCCTAACTCTCGTCGCTGCCACTAGAGTTCTATGCACTGTACAGTGCTGCCATCTCTGTCACGTATTCACAAAGAGTCCACATGTATTTTAAAGAAAAAACAGAAGTTCCTATCTGTTCCCAGTCCTGAACAAAAATAGGTGGTGTTGTTAACTTGAATGCAGCTCGTAATTACAAACCAATTTATACATGTTCTACTATGCCTAAGTTATTACTACATGACACTGAATCTGCAAGAATAGGAAAAATATGTAGAATAATAATCTTTCAGAACCAGCATTTATGTTGCATATAACATACGTTATATATGTTGTTGCAGCTGGGATAAAATGCACACTGTGCCAAGTGAGCAGAGGACTTGCAGTTTGAATCCTAATACAGAGTAATCATACTTTTTATTCTAATGTTTTTACTTTGTAAGACATGGTCAGGAATCAAAATATAGTTTTCTCGTGCGGCTAAGTTATTACTACATTATTTTGAAGAAAAAACCAGGAGGTTAAGTGATAATTTTAATGGACTAACCCCTAAATTCTATATACAATCCATCTGATTATAACAATAAACTAATATATAAAGCAATAAGTAACTGAGGAGTTCTCATCTTGAGAAGAATGAACTTACAGCTGCAATATTATCGTATACAATCCAATGTAGTATAAAGTATAAAACTGAAAAGGAGTATTCTCTGTAACTTTTAGTTACAAACAGTTGTTCCACTAATTAGAAATTACATAAAGAACATGGATAATGGTGCTTAGAAAACAAATGAAGAAACTGTTATTTGACTAAGAAGTTGTCTCAAACATTAAGAAATGAATTAAACTGAGAAAGATTTCATAGTTAGAGGAAATATATTTCTACTAGAACAAATAATTTGTTGAAACAGAATGGAAAACAAAAATGAAATCTTGTGTTTAGAACCTGGTGTAATTGCCCCAGCTAGAATTGCATAATTTATTCTTTCTTGCATGCTTATAACCAGTGCAGTACACCAGTTTTGGTTCTGTTGATAATGTTCCATAGCTCCATCACAAACATCCAAATTCTCTCACACACTGATTCTACTATTTCTTTTATATGATGGCCCATGTTGAATGGAGTTCAGATGAGGAGACCTTGAATTATTTCTGATTATTTGATTTTTTATTATTTCCGTAGATAATTTATGGATTAGACAATTCTAGGTGATCACTGTTGTCCTGCATAAATACATACTCTTCCTGTTCTGGGAACCTAGCACAAAGGGATGGCAGCAAAGTGTTCTTGAGAATATCCATATGGACTGCATTCATCATTCTCTCTGGCACTTGAATTAACTGTCATATAGGCCCGCAAATGTGCTGAAATTCTTCCGGAATGTTCTGCTCAAACAATGTGCTGAGACTCATATTTAGCTCCCTGTGGTCTATGCAGACATAGGGTCGCTAACTGGTAATACTGAAAGTGACTCCAGATTACCACATGCCAGTAAGCCAGAGGAAGGTCAATACTGCGCTATGCCCATTGCAACCTTTTTGCTTTGTGTGCCTCAATGACAAGGAACTTAGTGGCAGCACGATACAATGCAATACCAGCATCCCTTTATCATTGGCATATCAGTAACCATACTTAAGATGAAAAACTTGGAAGAAAAAGTAGACTGTGTGTTGGATTCGAACTGTGAACTCTTCACCCACTAGACACAGCATGTGTTTACCACTGAGCTGCAACAGCAAATGTTAGAACATAGGTTATACACAACATAGATGTTGGTTCTATAAAAATCATTGTTTCACATATTTTCCCTCTTTTTGCATATTCTCAAATGTCATGTAGTAATAACAAAGCTGTAAAGGAACATTTCTAAATTGGTTCACTATTGCATCTAACAAACGTAAATAGTTGGAATAAAAAGTTTGAGTACATAATGGGGTTTGAACCATGAACTCTCAGTCTATTTGACAGCTTGCATTTTACACTGAGCTACGAGATCTGCTGTTAGGGTGCTGCTTATATACAAACAAGAAGTTGGTTCTGTTAAAATCTTCATTCCAAGTGTCAACCATTTTCTTTCATATTCTACAATGCCAAGCAGTAACAGCTTAGCTGCAAGAGAACAGCTGTAAATTAGTTCATCACTGTGGCTAACAAAGTAAAAAAATTTGGAATAAAAGGTATGACCACATGTTGGAGTTTGAACATCATTTGTGGTGTTGACCACATCATATGTCAAAATGTACGATAATACTATATACTTTGAGTTTGAAAGGCACAATAAACAAATTCTCCTTCTCATGCAATGTCAACAAAAGGCTAAAACTGTCTCCAACTTCACACCAATTTTAACCCATATGTATACAAAGTATTAAGGGTATGAGTGTGCAGATTTCAATGGCAACTTCCTGATTTCATTGAAGGACATAAATAAAAAATAAGATACTTCCTGAACTTAAACTGGAACATAAATTCCTGTACCAATTTCCTCTAAAGTGCATGATTGCATAAATAAAAAATAAAATTGATCAAAGATTTGCTTATGTCAAAATATGTTTGCAAATATGTCATCACACCTTAATCATTATTTACTTGTGTAATTAGGACAAGATAGAACTACAAAAGAACTACAAAGAATTATTTGTTTCTTTACCATATGTTAAAATGACTTGTTTAGCCACAACGGACGAAAGGACTGGATTCCTGCATGTTTATTGCAATAAAGTCACAGGCTTATGCTTGGCAACTCCACAATGTGCATTTAGAATGTAAGGTCAGGAATGTAAACAGTAAACCTACCTGCCGTGACACATGGCACAACAGCAGGTTTTGTTCTGTGCTTCTGATACGTCTAATGCATTCAAAACTATGGCAGTCTTTACAAAACAAGAGTATGCTTCTTGCTTATGGCAAAGCCGACTGCAATTCTCATGAAGCGCAACACCTGGTACAGAAGAATTCCAAACCCAATAGTCATAGCGAAGAGTCCGATGGAGCATATTTTGAGCATCTAATATAAATACACATCATGTTGATGTTGCCATCATTACTGACCATTAATGCATTTCCTATTTTGTAAATATGCAGTTTTTATTTAATTTTTCAAGATAGATGAAATTGTTATGGAACTTTATTATTCTTATATTTGGATGTCCCAGTTCACAAAATTTGCACTATCATATTCCTAATACCCTGTAGAATAACTAATAGATAACATAGACATGTGTTCACCTCGTTTTCCATGGCTGAGTATGCAGAGAGCGAAACAACTGTGGTTTTTCTTCACTTTCTTATCCAAGGCTTCCTTAAGTGCTTCAATCATCTCATGGTGGGTAAGGCACTCCAGTCTTAAAATTGTAAAGCCTCTTGTACCAAAAGCTTCACTTAGATGTTCTCGATCCATGTCAGTTCCCAGCCTTGTTGGCAATGGCTCATTTGAAACCTTCGACTGCAATGAAACAAAATTAATTATGTTGATAGCTTCTTCAGGAAATGTAATTGATGTTACAGCTGAATATATATTATACCATAACAATCAAAAGTTCACTCTTTAAAATGAATTATATCACAGCATTAACATATTTACAATGATGCTTTATTTGCAATATTGTGTTCAAGAAGAGATTTTTCTTTTAAAGATATTCATGGATAGAAATGTCATGCTGAACTGCAGTTTTTGTTCTATGTTTTATTACAATTCAAGTGCTAAGTATCCACTGTTGCACTTAGTTCACAACTATGAGTAATTAATATATAGGTTTCTATGAACCGATATAAAGTAATCAATTGTACTTAAAAATCTTGATGTATTTACTGTACTTTATCTAATCAATAATCATTTATTTTTATATCTCTTTATAAATAAATTTCACAAATAATTCTGTGTACTTCATTCTGAGATAACAGAGATAAGCATTTATATAAAAATGTTTCTATCATACATTTCACTGTAGAAGCAAGAGGGACATTGGAGGTTAGTGACAGTCAAATCTTTAAAAAACAGCTTGCTACAAGGGTTAATCCATAAGTTTCCAGCCTTGCCAATGGATTATTGCTTGTACAAAATCCTATTGTGGTGTCATATTTTATGTATTAAGTAAATAATTGCAGCTGTAACTTTCACTCTGCTGTCTTTGGTCATTCACATATAGTTGCATAAAAAGGGCAATGTGTAGAAGATTCTGACATTTTCAAATTTGAGTACAAAGCAGTTTTTAAGTTTTTCACAGAAGGATTAACTACAAATGAAATTAAACAGTATTTTGAAGGTGTACTTGGGGAAGCATTCCTGACATATTCTACATCAAAAGAATTGGCCAAACCTTTGTGAATGGATCAAAAAAGCACTGAAGATAAAGCATGCAGATTGACCCTTGGAGGTGCTCAATCCTGAAAACATCACTCTTGTGGAAGGAGAAATTATAGAACACTCGCAGCTCAAAGCTAAAGAAATACCAGCAAGTTTTGGGCCTTACTACAAGAGCCCTTTGAATTATTCATAAACATTTAAACATGAATATGGTTAGTGCAAGATTGGTACCTAGACTTCCTTTCTCAGTCCAAAAGTAGCAACATGTCACATGTAAAGACATGCCCAGATAAGGCTGGAAACTTACGAATCTACCAATAGACCTGGCTTTGAAATTCCATCACAGGAAACAAGATAGTGGTGGCTAAACTCTATGAAACCGAGCATTATGCAGTAGTGTTGTAGCCCACATTTGGGAGGTGATGGCTTGTGATTCCCATTGGCAACCTTCTTGACCCAAGGTACCCCCTCCCTCCAGGGATTTCCCCTGGTTGCTAGACGAATGCTGGAAAGTATAATTACATCTCCTGAATTTCCTGTCCCTCAATTTGACCTCACTTCTCAATTCACTTAACCTTTCCTTGTTTCAGGATTGTTAGTCCTGGTGGAACTTTTGGCATGATGTCATATGAATTTGTGCTCCGTAAATCTTTGCCTTCTGGATAGGTCAGGATGGTCTCTGAATCCCAGGTTCCTCAGGGGATGTGTAAACTTGCAGGAGGGGAGCCAGTTTTATGAGCTGACATAGCAGAGATTAAATCTGCTGCTATTAGGAAACAGAAACTGAGTTTTCATTTATGGACACTTTAACTGTTAGGTTTCTCAGCATCCCATTCTATAATGGGTGTGAAAGGCTGATTAATTTTGCTCAGACAACTCTGTATCAGGCTTGAGTTTATTTTACGTGTTGTAAATCTATGACATGCACTTGAGGTTCTTTTATGTGTTGTAAATCTATGACAGGCAACCATCAGCTTTATTTTCCTTCTAAAGGAAGTCATACTAAGGAAACCCCCAAAAAATCCATCACTCCAGTGGTTTGAACCCTCGAGAACCAGAGGCTAGCATGTTATCATACCCACAGACCATGGAGGATGCTGCTGCTGTTAAGACCCGCTCTCTGCTGTCATCCTTTCTCAGGTGAGGCCACACTTCATATCTTCTCACCTCACCCCTCCCTCACAGGGCATGCTCCATCTGGGAGCATGAGTCACAAAAGATTTTACTGGTCAAGGTGCTAAGTTCTCCCTCTGAACCTTGTCATAGAGTCAAACACAATAAAAAATTTATTATACAGTGCTGTAAAATTCAATATTATAGCGAGGTGCCTACTACGTGGCAAAAGAGGGAGAGAGAAGCGGGGAGTGAGGAAGATGGATAGCGTTAAAACCACGCCTGCGCCAACGCGCAGCACTAATGACGTGCCGAGGAGAGACGGGGTGGGGAGAGAAGTAACCAGAAATTACTGGATCCCTTCTCCTGCCGCCTCGAAAGACTGTGATGCTTCATTAATAGTCAGGAAACTTCTAGATACTGCAATTTGAGTATATAAGTGATGCATTGGACGAGTTATTCACTTTTTTTTTTTTTGGCAGGAAGCCGTAAGGTGTGCAGTTGCTAGTGAGAAGTGTGCAGACAGTCTGGAAGATTGCGTACGTGTACGAGTTATCAGAGGTGTGCGAAGCGTATTTCTATGGAAATAAAGAACGATCTGAATTTCTGCAAGTTGGACTTTTAATTCTACGAACCCACAAACTCACAATTGGTGTCCGGAGTGAGACATACGGCAATGGACGCTGCATTGGAAAAGATTTTGCAGAAAATGGAAGACAACCTCGCCACCGAACTCAGGGAAATAAAGATGGCAAATAACACCCTCGTTGCAAAGACGGAAGATGCAAACCACAACTTGGCCGCGACAATGACCACGAAGATGACCGAATTGACCACGGAAATGAAAGCGGCGAATAAGGCTCTCGCCGCAAAGTATGAAGAAGAGTTGACCGGCGAGAAGAAGGACGTCACAGCGCTGGGACGGCGGATGGGTCAAGTGGACGAGCGCGTCGAAGACCTGCCAAACCGCGTCGACGACCTGGAGGGAAAGGCCGACAGGCCCGAAGACCCTGTCCAGAAGAGTGCAGTCAGTGCACAAGAGTGGAAGAGAAGGAGCATACCGCAGCTGTCAGAGTGGTCATTCCAGTGTCTGCAGACGGCTGGGATAGCGCAGGTCTGAAGAGGGAGCAGCTGGCGGACGCAGACTTGGGGCCACTCCTGAAAGAAGTGGAGGCAGGGACAAGACCTCCCTGGGAGGACATCGTACCAAGGAGCGCCACATACAATTCGTACTGGGCCCATTGGGACTCACTGAAGATCAGAGAGGGCGTGCTGTTCCAGGTATGGGAATCGCCTGATAGGAAGACGCAGAGAGAACAGTTGGTACTTGACCCATGTAAGGTCCCGGAGGTCTTGAATGAAGTGAACGCCGGTACTTCAAGAGGACACCTGGGAGCAAACCGAACAATCAACAAACTCCGACAGCGCTACTACTGGCTGAGGCTCCGAGCAGACGTTGAGAGATCATGCCGTCAATGTCATGTGTGCGCGGCGAGTCGCGGCCCCCAGACTAGAAGCCGGGGTCGCATGCAGCAGTACAATGTCGGAGCGCCATTCGAACGGATTGCCGTCGACATAGCTGGACCATTCCCAGTGTCCGACCGAGGAAACAAGTACCTGATGGTGGTCGTGGATTACTTCACCAAGTGGCCGGAGGTGTATGACATCCCGAACCAGGAGGCAAAGACAATCACAGACTGCCTTGTGAAGCAAGTGTTCTGCCGATTTGGGGTGCCGTTAGAGCTCCACAGCGACTAGGGTACCAATTTTAAGTCCAACCTAATGAAGGAGGTACTGTAGAGACTTGGGATGAACAAGAACCGCACAACACCCCTACATCCAGTCGGATGGCATGGTCGAAAGGTACATCAAGACCTTAGAAGAACACCTGAGGAAGGTCGTGGCCAGCCATCAGCGAGACTGGGACGTCAAGGTGTCACTGCTCAACACACAACACCACTGGGGTGACACCAGCCAGCTTAATCTTCGGCCGACAGTTACGCCTCCCCTGTGACCTGGCTTTTGGGACGCCAAACAGCCAGCAACCAAGTATGTAGAGAATCTGGTGGACCATCTCCACGAGATGCATGAGATGGCTCGTCAGAACATCCAGAAGGCGAGCGACCGCATGAAGACCCGAAACAACAGGCAAGCCAACAGCCAAGGGTTCCAGTAAGGTGACCTGGTCTTCTGGTTGTACCAACCTACCCGGACCAAGGGACGCTGCCTGAAACTTCAACAAGCATGGCAAGGACCGTACCAGGTGGTGAAGAGGATCAACAACGTGGTCTACCGCATCCAGAAGGTGCCCCAAGGGAAGATGTTGGTGGTACACTTGGACTGTCTGGTCTGCTACGATGGTGCTGTTTGGGACGACCAGCCTTGAGGAGGGAGCAGTGTTGCGAGATGTCTACTACGTGGCAAGAGAAGGAGAGAGAAGCGAGGAGTGAGGAAGACGGATAGCATTAAAACCATGCCTACGTCAACGCGCAGCGCTAATGACGTGCTAAGGAGAGACGGGGTGGGGAGAAAAGTAACCAGAATTTCTGCAAGTTGGACTTTTAATTCTACGAATGCACAGTCACCAACAAACATCTTAGAGACAACTAATGCTTAACAAAATGTTATAAATTATGTCTATCAACATATTTACATTTTATAAGTAGTACTTTTGCATCTATGAGGGTACACTGAAAAATGTTAGAAAAATTAAACTTTAATTCTAATGCACAAAAACCAGGCTTTTATAATATTTCACTGTTTCATCTAACTACGAAAAAGTAATTTCATGCATTTAATTTTTAATTTTTGAAGACAAAGGAATCACAAGGTGCTAGGTCAGAGCAGGTTGAGGGATCATACTTTAGGGATCAGATACTCAGTTGTTGGTTCTGCTGACAATGCATTGTAATGATGTAAAATTATTTTTCCTTTTTGGCATATATTTTTTTAAAATTTTCATCCTCCAATGTTAAGTCATATTGGACGATGAATGAAATGGGTGAAATGATGCTCAAATGAGTCTGGGGATTCATAACAAAACTGTTTTCAACACTTCCAAGAAAGGAAGCAGTGCTATGCTTTAAAAACATTAAAAAAGATAGCAGATGTAAAGACAGTCCGACTGGCATATTTTGCATATTTTCATTCCCTTATGAATTATGGTATCATCTTTTGGGGTGATTCAAATATGTCAGAAGAGGTTTTTTGAATGCAAAAAACAGCCATAAGAATAATAGTGAACCAACCTGCACATGTGAGCTGTAGAGTGTATTTTAAGGAACTGCCATGTTTATACATATACAAAGTTCTTTTACATGTGAAAGCTACAATTCCTTTCTTGGAAGTGTTGAAAACAAGACTCCGTTTAAATTTAATGTAAAAGCTAGTTTAAACTGCTTTAAAACATATGCAGCGACACACCAGCATGATACAAGAAACAGTTCAAACTTACTAGCAATTAGTCATAATACCACATTATACAAACATTCCTTCACTTATAGTGGTACCCAACTGTACAATAACTTACCGCTTTATTTAAAACAGATTGACAACCAAAAGATTTTTAAATTGAAACTAAACAAATTTTTAAGTGAAGCAATATTTTTTTCTATTCAAGAGTATTTGGAAAGTTAGTTATATTATTATATTTTGGCATTTACTCTTATACATGTTTTTTTTTTTTTTTTTTGTAATTTCTATATTTAAATTTTGTAGTTAAATTTTGTAAATATTTTGGTTTTGACATGTCCACAATCTTGTATGGAGATTTAAAGGATGAATAAATTGAATTGAATGCTTCAGACAGTGGCAACATTTTCATCAGTAACAGCATTTCTTGGCCATCCTTCAAAATGAATCACTAACATAAAACTAATCTCTTTTGAATTTGCTGTACCAATTAAAATTGTTGCTTTAGATGGGGCTTCTTTGCTAAATGCAGTTCTAAACCAATCTTCACATTCTTTAGGCATTAATAAAGATTTAAATTGTAAAAAAAATCATAGATACAACATGTATAGTCATAATTCATTTTTGTGTGAACACAAAATCTTTATTTTATATGACAATCAACTAGCAAAACACTCATTAGTCATACAAATACCTTAATAATAGTATGCAATTTTATTTTAGATTGCTAAAGTCATTTTTGATAATATGAAAAACAATGAATAATCTCCCATATAAAGGCTGATTTGGGATGGGGAAATTTTCTCTAAAATTGATATGCTGCATCCAATTTGATATATCCATCTAACAAAAAAATCTGGTATATATCAAATTGAATGCAATGACTGTAGTCAAATTTATATTGGAAAAACAAAAAGAAATTTAGAAACAAGAGCAAAGGAACACTTTAGAAACATAAAATATAAACAATTAGAAAAATCAGCAGTTGCCACACATTTTTGGGAAAAAAACCACAACATAAATCCAGAACCAAAACTACTAAAACATACATCAGGAAAACAAGAACTATCCACATGGGAACAAATCTTCATTTCAAAAAATAGGAACAAAGTATTCAATTTCGACATCCCCCAGAAAGATTTGTTCAGCAAGTTCCTTGAACCACCACCAGAGGAGACCTGTGACAAAATATCGTCAGCTACACCAACGAGAACCAGTCGAGAGCCGGCCGATGATAGAGGCAAAGCCTCAGAAACATGTTCCGGAAAAATTTAAAAGTAAGTGTTGTCTAGTGTCTTTAATCGACTCTCTTTAAAGTTAATTTAACATAACAACACTGTTTTCAACACTTCCAAGAAAGGAATTGCAATATAAATATATATTCAAATGAAACTTGAATCTCTTTTTACTTTATATTCCAGTAGAGATAAGCCACACTTGATACTTCCCACAACTAAGTTCAACCTTATAATTTTCAGAGCGCCCTCATGCCAGTCATTGTAGAAAATTGGATCTCATTACATATATTTATATCAAATGAGACTTTGCTTAAATAACAACAGGATATTTCAAAAAGAAAACTGAAAGTATATACAGCATAAAAGTTGCTAAATTTATTTTAAAAAAAAAGGACAACACTTCAGAAAATATAAACTTGGAAACTATAAGATGTACTCCATGATTTATTTATTTATTTATTTATTTATTATTATTATTATTATTATTATTATTATTATTATTATTATTATTATTATTATTATTATTATTATTATTATTATTATTATTATTATTATTATTATTATTATTATTATTATTATTATTATTATTATTATTATTATTATTATGAGATACCTTTATTATAAGAGGAAAAAAGCCATGTTACAAATTCTGAAATGCTACCAAATAGTTATAATACTTCCAGTTGACAGTACCAATATTGTAAATGTAATCATTACTGTTACGATTTTAAACAGACACTAAGTTTGCTACAACTTCATTGCCATAAATACAATGTTATGTGCACTGTCACTGTTAAAATAAGTATTATTTGAAATTTTGTAAATTTATAAAAAAGGTTGAATTAAAAGAGCTGACATGTTACTTGAAAACTACTTAGTAGCACAAACCAGCTAATGTAGACATTACAGCATCAATAGACATTTACTTTTGGGTTAGTATCCGTTTCCTGCTGAATTTCATGAGGTCAGTGCTTTGGTTGTATTTATAATGCTGAGGTCCACAAGGGATTTTCAGTAAATAGCTTTGGATTTAGGACTTCTGGAAAGGTGCTGCCCTAACTTGGTCGCTGTCTTGAAAAGGTGCCACCATGACAGCACTCGTTATTTCACCAGTTGAATTATTGATGCACTTCACCATTACATCCACAGCAAAGAGATCAGACACACTATGAATGACATTTATTGCATTGTGAATACAATTAACAATTTAGTTTTCACTTACCTGAAGACATGGATGTTCTTCTTTATAAAATGTTTTCTGGTTTATTATCACGCAGAGGCCTACATTTTCTGGATCCACAGGATATGTTTCATCACTGCTCTTAGGTACATTTCCAACTTTCTGAGAGGTAATGCTATGTTGCGAACTAGAACCACCTGTGGAACTATTTGAACTCCATTCTGATCCCAATGAACTGCAATTATTTAACATATATGATAAAACGAGACTAAAGATAAAAAAATACAGACCTAAAGCTGAACTGCTTGAAGCTAAGCAGTTAAAACACCTCAAGCAGCTGTTGCATATTGTTGCATCGCATAGAAACCTAAAAGGCAGAACCAAATATTTTCTTAATGTGTTAATTCAACCATGATGTACTGTAGAAGGAAAGTGTTTTTTCTTTTAAGTGACACTCTTTAGCTACTATGGTTTCCAGCATCCCATTCTATAATGAACATGAAAGACTGCTTAATTTTTTTCAGAAGCCTCTTTATAAAGCTTGATGTTCTTTTAGGTGTCATAAATTCACATTAACCACCAGCAACTTCCCTTAACATGCTAAGGATTTTTACATTTGAAAAACAATCCACTTCCCCCTGCTGGGTTTGAAACTGTGACCTTGAGAACTAGAGACTAGCATGTTTCCTAGACCACGAAATTGAAAATGAAATTGAGTTTTTATTTATGGATGCTCTTTAGCTGCTGTGGTTCTTAGTGTACCGCTTAATTTTGTCTTTTTACAGACTTGAGTTTCTTTTACATGCTGTAAATTTATGACACTGGTTTACTGCCCTTTAGAACAAAGCCATGCTAAGGAATTTTACACCTGAAAAATTCTATTACCCTCTGACAGGTTTGAGCCTACAACCTCAGGAACCAGAGGTTAATATGTTACCTCTAAACCATGGAGGATGGCAGGGAAGTGTTTCTTTTTCTTTCTTTTTTTGTAATTTATGTCCTCAAACGTTAAGTCATATTGGACGATAAGTGCAATGGATGAAATGATGCTCAAATGAGCCCAGGGTCCATAGAGCTTAGAGTTACCCAATATTCATCTTTTAGGATAAGGGAAAACCCCAGAAAAACCTTATTCAGGTAACTCACCCTGACCGAGATTCGAAGTCGGGACCTCTTGAACGTGAGGCAGACACACCACCATCCACGCTACCGAGGTAGGTAGGGAAGTGGGTGTTAGAATTACAAGATATGAGGCAAAGTTCCTGGAATGGTGGTGGCAAATGGGCTTGCTTACAATGCTCATCACTCACATGGTGTTTTATTGGCTATTAAGAATGCCAGTCAGCAGTGCTTCTGATTTGTGTGGCATCAAAGAAATAGCCATTAACAGTCATAATAAGTATCTTTGTAACTTGGGACCTTAAAGTAGCTTCACTACCAGTTAAATATGCTAGGTTGAAATACTTACAAACTGGACTGTAAACCTCTGGGATAGAATAAAGAGCTCAAGACATGAGCAGGAATATTACTTGAAGTTTTCACTGTCACTAGAACCCACAGTGTTTTTCTTAATGCTACAGGTAGACAAGTGCTCTCGCATTGAGTTAGGTCACCTTTATAGCATTCAGTATTTTCAGAGCTGTTACGATATTCCCATGGATGAATTCTTGAATGTTATATAAGATGCTGGAATTGTGCATCTCTTTCTGCCACAGACTTGTAATTGTGAAAACCATTTTGGTTGATTTGCCATCTAATGTTTCTGATGTCATTTTTAACGTATTTGTGATACTGCTAATGATGCAAGAAGAAGAAGAAGAAGAAGAAGAAGAAGAAGAAGAAGAAGAAGAAGAAGAAGAGGAAGAAGAGGAAGAGGAGGAAGAGGAGGAAGAGGAAGAAGAGGAAGAGGAAGAAGAAGAGGAAGAGGAAGAAGAGGAAGAGGAGGAGGAGGAAGAAGAAGAAGAAGAAGAAGAAGAAGAAGAAGAAGAGGAAGAAGAGGAAGAAGAAGAAGAAGAAGAAGAAGAAGAAGAAGAAGAAGAAGAAGAAGAAGAAGAAGAAGAAGAAGAAGAAGAAGAAGAAGAAGAAGAAGAAGAAGAAGAAGAAGAAGAAGAAGAAGAAGAAGAAGAAGAAGAAGAAGAAGAAGAAGAAGAAGAAGAAGAAGAAGAAGAAGAAGAAGAAGAAGAAGAAGAAGAAGAAGAAGAAGAAGAAGAAGAAGAAGAAGAAGAAGAAGAAGAAGAAGAAGAAGAAGAAGAAGAAGAAGAAGAAGAAGAAGAAGAAGAAGAAGAAGAAGAAGAAGAAGAAGAAGAAGAAGAAGAAGAAGAAGAAGAAGAAGAAGAAGAAGAAGAAGAAGAAGAAGAAGAAGAAGAAGAAGAAGAAGAAGAAGAAGAAGAAAGAAGAAGAAGAAGAAGAAGAAGAAGAAGAAGAAGAAGAAGAAGAAGAAGAAGAAGAAGAAGAAGAAGAAGAAGAAGAAGAAGAAGAAGAAGAAGAAGAAGAAGAAGAAGAAGAAGAAGAAGAAGAAGAAGAAGAAGAAGAAGAAGAAGAAGAAGAAGAAGAAGAAGAAGAAGAAGAAGAAGAAGAAATGATACCTATCTAGTTATTAAAGAATTACCTGATCTGTTGGAAACTATAGGCTTCATAAACATATTTTTGGAAATATTTAGTTAGCATGAGAAGTCCATTTGAGTTACATGGAGAGCAATTATATTATTGTAAAATAAACTTTATTAATATATTCCGCTGGTACATTAAAAATGAATCAAACATTAGAAGAAAACTTTACAGTTTTGTGTAAGTTTTTTCCTGCCTTTGGTTGAGCCTGTGTTAAAATTAGTAATCTTTACTATATGGTGTATGGCTTTAGAAGGCATATGAACTGAACCAATGCATGCACACGGTGGCTTCCTGTTGCCAACTGATGTGCTAGAGAGTGGAAGATACCGAGAGGCAATATGGAAAGTTACATTTGTTGTCTGACACATTGTCAATATGTAAACTTATGCAACAAATGATAATTATGATAACATAAACTGTAACATTCAATATTAACATGCTTATTCACTGAAAAATGATGTACCTGGATGTCTGAAAATGACTAATTGTAAAGGAATTGCTAGCTTAAATAAAATAAAGGTTCATCAATTTCTGTGCTAGACGGTTTGCTCTGTTTAACATTGTGCAACACAGTATGCACACTGACATTGCACCCTATGATAGTGAGTACCTGACTGTGAAAAACTGATCCAGTCACGCATATCCTCAGATGAAAATTCCTTAATGAAACTGTACACTATAAAAATAATATATCTGGCCTGGGAGCAGAGTGGCCGGATATGCCACTGGTAACAGACTTTGAAAGTGACATTGTTAACAGTTAACAAAACACAATGTAAACACGTGAATTTTCTGCTTATTGTCACAGTTACACAAAGCACCTACACCCAATTTGTTACTCACTGGTATTGAACCAAACTTCAAGGAATATGCTTGCGCTACTGTACTATAGTGCTCTGTGCTCAATTAATTTATGAACTAAATATATACAATTCCCAAGGACAATTTGCAATGCCTTACTCAGTAATATGTAACGAAAAGAAATATCACACAGGCGAGATTGGAAGTTGAAGCATACCATAAGCATAAACACGGGGGTCAGGTGTTTATTCTTGAAGCAATAACTTGAGAACCATACATTGTAGAAAAATGGCCTTTGTACAGGCTGCCTCAAAAATGCTTGCCACACCTACCAAGGCATATTACAATGTAAAATTTCCAGTAGTAATTTTGGGTGCACGGAAAAGAGAAACCTCCGTTGCTCACACTTGTGCTGTGCGTTCCGGACTAGGTAATGCTGCATGCCTATGATAAGACAGTCACTCTAGGCAAGCCCTCCCTAGCTCCCATAACAGCTATATTGCTTTCCATGCAGATAATTTCCTTCTTTGCTGAATGAAAGAAGAGGTGCTTTTACTTATTTTTTTTAAATGGTTCATTAATGCCTTATTTGGTTCAGTACATGTTATCCTGCTGCTATCAAGCAGAGAACTACAACTCAAGAAATAACTTACTGCTATAATAATTGAGGGCAATCCTTTTATTTTTAAATGCACCTCTATTATGGAACTTGCCTATTACTGAATGACATGGACATCCTTCAAAGCATGAGCTGCTTAGCAGTTGCCTGTTTCACTCTGCAGTAGTGTCTACGCCCAGGGTATTAGATGCCAATGGACAACACATCCAGAATATATCAAATTAATTGTATGGATTGAAATTTATATTGTAAAAATAGAAAATGTCCATAAAACCAGAGCCAAATAATAGTTCAGTAATATTAGGTTAAAGCTGGAAGACAATTAAGTAATGGCATATCACTTTTGGAATGAAAACCACAAATTTAATCAAAAATTTGAAATTAGTTAAAATGTTAACAGATTATAATGAACTCAACTTAGAAAATATTTTAATATTGAAACAAAAGGACCATATTTAACATGTTGAAACTGCTCCTGTAGACATTTCAGTAAAGAAGTTAATTGCTTCAGTAACAGGGAGAAAGCTGCAGGAAACCATTAACATGAGAACTTGTTACTACTACTAAATCCCTTTCTCTCTTAGTTAACATCACATCTGCTTAGAGGTAGTTTGGCTAAAATTCACCCAAAGTCAAAATACTTAGGGTTTAATAGTGAAACAGAAGGCATTACATTAAAATAGAAAATGAGTAATACTCCCTTTTAAATTTCCTGAAGAAAGTGAGTTGTTTAGTGTCATTTGACTCATTTTCTATTTTAATGTGATTGCAACAACAGTCATCAACTTCCAGTATTTGATAAAGAAGGCATAAGTTAAAAGCAAAAAAATAAGCAAGAACCTAAATTTTACCAGAAAAAGATTAGTACTTCCAGTAATCATGTTTAAATTTTTAGATAGAAAAATGTGTGAAAGGTAGAGTCAGAATTGAAAAATTTGATGCCATAGCCAGTTTACCTACACATGGTTTGGATGTGTTTGAACAATCAATTATCACTGATGGAAATTAAAGAAAAATATGTAATTATCACTTTTAGGCAAAAACATAGAAGTGAGAAGACAAGAACAGTTGTTACAAACTACATTCAAACATGTTTCAGAAGTTTGCTCTACTGATGAGTTTCCAGTTGTGGACTAAATGTTACCTCTGGTCAGATATATTTGGAGATGAAACTGCTATCATTGGGATGCAGAAATTTATAAGTCTTAAAGCAGTGGCGGCTGGTCGATTAAATTATTGGTGGTGCACAAATGAAAAATAAAATACATAGTAGTAGTGACTCACCTATTTATACAGAAACTCTGCTCTCCTCTCCTTAGACCTGGAGAATCTATCGATAACTTTTGCGTTGGAGTCGCTGATCTTCATAAAAAACTCCCTTCCCTGTCCTGTAACATTGTGTTCCTAAGGAAAGTTTTTACTCTTTTTAAAGTTGAGAAACAGCGTTCTGCTTCAGCGGTAGACATTGGCATAGTTAACAATACTCACAGGAGTTTGACACATTCGCTGAATGTAGCACATAAATTGTTTTCCTTAATGAAGTCCATTAAGCACAAAGCGCCGGACATTCCACGAAATTCTTCTCGACTGTAAATTACAGTCAGTTTTGTACAAATTTTTGTTCCAATGATAAAAGGATAGAACCTTATTGTTTCTCTGGAAATGTCTTATCATAGTCGGAGAAATTTTCTTGATGAAATAAAGTCGAGGCTACCAGATGCCCCGTGAAGCTAAATCTGTCCTTTGCTTCTCTAAGAATAATGTCACAGACTTCAAGAGCTTCTCTTCTTTTCACATCATGATCTTCTATTCTTCTCCTCTTAATTGCAGTTTCTTCGTGTTCCTCAATAGCCATGCTATTTCTTACTTTTTGCACTTCCCTTTCAAATGCGTTTAGGTGGGCGAGGGCAAATATTGCATTGCAGTCTCGTTTCTGCAGCTGATTGTACAAAATGTCCACATGGGGCATGATCTTGTGGAAGAAAGACAACTAGAATACAAAATTATCATCTTTCAAAGTGGCCATAAACCCAGAAGCCTGAACAAGTGTAGTGTTGTTGTTTAACAGAGCTCTCTTCTGAATGACCTCCATGCATTTAATTAAATTCTCCCTGTGTTCGAAAATGGTATTGACGATCCGTGAATGAAAATTCCATCGTATCGGAACAGAACGTGGCAATCGTTTCTGCACAACTTCATCAAGCACAGCTGTTGTTTGAGGAGAATTTGAAAAAAAAAATGTGCACATTCCTTGTAAATTGGCAAAAAATATCCTCACACTGGTGTTCACTGAGGCTGAATTCAGCATTATTAAATTAAGTTTATGTGCATGGCAGTGTATATAAGAGGCACAAGGATACCTCTCTTTCACAATTGCCTGAACACTGTTTTCTACCTCCCATGACGGATGCACCATCATAGGTCTGTGCTATAAGTTTATTCGGGCACCCTGACAGATTTAATGTCTGTGGCAAGAGAGTCTGCATTATGACCAGCAAGTCGAACAAAACTCCAAAATCGTTCTACGGATTTGTCATTCACAAGATATCTGTAGATAATAACCATCTGATACTCTGAGGAAACATCAGTGGTTTCATCTGCTATGACAGCAAGGAATTCTGCATTTTTTATCTCCTTCATTATTTCCTCTTGGCATACCTCTAACATACATTAAAGAATTTCGTTTTATATAGTTTTTGAAGTGCCCTTAAAAACAGTTGCTTTTTCCATATTGCCCTTCAGGACACTATTGAGATCAGCGCTGAAATCTATTAGGCCTCGGAAGATACCAGGGTTTTGTGATGTATCAGATTCATCATGACCTCTCAAAGCCAGCTCAAATGAGCCGCAAAACCATATACAGTTTATTATGATATTTAGGACATATCTATTCTGCGTAATTTTATCGTTATGCAGCTGTATGTTCCTTCTGTATGCACTGTCCATTTGTGCAGCAATATTAATATTGCCATACACTGCTAAACTTAATGCATTTTTTATATGAGATGAAGAAGACTCATGCTTTTTAACACGGTCGTGCATGTGTTGTATGTCTTTCATTCCTTGCTTCACCCAGGAATCATCTCCTTCAAAGAGCAGGCATGGGAAACAGTATAAAGAGTTATTAACTTCACATCCACATAACCAGTCGTGCTTCTTGTACATGTCAGGGTTGAACTTCCAATTGAATGCTTTTGACTTAATCGTTTGAGTTATAGAAAGGTTTGGCGTGGGCCTACCAATTCGTTTCACTTCAGATTTTTCTTCAGCACTCCGTTGTGAAAAGGGCTTTTCCAGTAAAGATTGCAATGGTATTCATTCTATCAGAATTTTAAAAACGTACAAAAACAACACTTCACAATAAGCACTATAAATAAAATGTTAGAATACTCAGTTTAACCTTAAACAAAGCTTTCTCAAAGCTCTGCGAGCACAAAACCACACTACAGAACAAGCAGACACACAGAAGCTAAGCCTGAATGTGACGCTATAGCCGTTGCTAAGAGTAGGAGGAGCTAGGTTTATAAACCTCCATTTAAGCCACTCCCATCTCTTCACCTTCCTGCAACCCCCTCAGAGAGCCTACATTTGCCGAAATCTGGGGTTAACACTTCGCTGCAAACCTGGCGGCTCCTACAGCAACCTCTGTTTATTTCGACTTCTGTGGTCATGGACTACAGACGATAAGCATAATTGAAACATGCTTGTGTATAAAACAATGCAAACAAGGACAGCTTTAATGTGCAAAATGCACCTGTTGTACATTCAAAATGAGTGGGTGTAGCGCAAACCTGCAACCTTATGGAGGAACCGCCCCTGTCTTAAAGCAACATCTACATCCACACAATGAAAGTTTTAACGGTTCACATATTTGAAGGTAATTTGTAACAATAGTGAAGTCAAGTGTACAGTTATATTCAATATTAAGTTTAAATATATAAAGATATCATGCACAAAAATGAATGAATTAAGGTGCTTATCATAACTTACCTTGAACCATAGCTGGATGTTTCACTTGTACTGTAACTTGAAACAGAAGAAGTTTGAGAAATGGAATTGCGATTCACAGCCTTTGTGACATCCTCAAGAATGTTTACCAATATTTCTTGCTCCATCTGCTTTAAATGTCGCAGCAGACAGCTGACATCAACTTCCTGGTCATTTCTATTTTCAAGTCTGCCAAAATTAAATATAACAATCTGAACACCTGAAGCATCAAGCATATGAAATGCACCTTCTACAGAAATAAACAACAAATACACTTCCAAGAAAGGAATTGAAATACAGTAGTTCTTTTGGTTCAAATTTTTATGCGGCAGAATATCAGATGCAATTTTAAGTATCCTGCTTTGCAGGCATTGTACACTCTTAACATGCACTAAATGAGCAAGGAAGGAAAAAAAATGATAAAGATGGGAGGTTTGGATCTGAAGTGAAATGCTTAAGTTGAAAACGTTATAGTTCTATAAATGAACCATTGCAATGTGGGGATAACTAAGTAGGTTCTGTGAACTTCCAAGTTGTAGTTTGTAAGAATACTGATATGTGAATTTCTATAAGATAAAGGCTCTCCTTCCAAGCACAGACTTGGGACTGAGCAACCTCAATACAGACTGGTGTGGTTAAAATGCTTATCTCTGTTCAGTAAAATTATAACATTACCAAATAGCTAAACTTTTAGGCTCTTGTAAAAATGTTGTTTTCTAAATGCCATCTTTTTTTAAACAAGATATTACTTATAATACAAAATGAAGCTAGCTACAGTGAAGCAATAAATATTAAACAAATAGTTATATTTTTGTAATGAGATATTACTTGCTGATAATTTGATTTGCAGTGTGTAAAAAAAGACTACATGTCTGTGGGAAAATGCTTTCTTTGCTTGCAAATGTGTCAACAATACAATCACAAAATTCCTTTAATTGTTGACTCTGAGGCTTGATAGACAAGCTTCGTACTTAAATGGTGATGAAGATGTGTAGCTTTTTAACCATATCAACCTGCATCAAGGTTGCTCAGAAGCTTCAAAATGAAAAATGATGAAGGGCGCTCAACTACAGCGGCCATATATTATAAAAATGCAAATATCCCTATTTCTTACAGAATTTTATCTGCCATTATTTTATAGGAATTCACAGCAACCCAATTAAGCAATATTGGCATGGAAAAGGCCCAAATGACCTTGCTGTCGACGGACCCTAAAACACCACACACTCACTTGGCATGGAAACTTAGAATGTGAACAAACAAACTGTTAGTTGGTTGGTTGCTAATGCTCATGGAGTTGGAGAATTTCCATTTTCCTTCTGGCCTCCAAATAACGTGTGACTAGTTGTGCTGTCAGTTCTCCATCTGTTTTTGTCAGGACACTACACTGGAGCAGATGATCTACGTCCATCAATGAGTTCGGGTCCCTACACAGTGTGCAGGTCGGGGATTCAAATATATTAATCCTGTGTAGATGAGTGGCCAAACAGTCGTGGCCAGTAGTCAGTCGGAAGATGGCAACAGTACTGCTTCTTGGGTAGTCTGGGATGGGATTTTTGCTTCCTTGTAGAATTTTCCATTGCTTGTTGGTACTTTTTTCTTTGCATTCTTCTTTCCAAAATAAGTTGATTCTATTGTTTATATGTAGCTTTATGTGTGGAATGAGGTGTTTTGTTGGCAGCTTTGTTTTATTTGTGTTCCTTTTTTTGCCAAGGAATCTGCTATTTCATTGCCTGTAATTCCACAGTGGAATGGAATCCACTGGAAGTGTATTTCTTTTTTTAGACCTTGTAGTATTTGTAATGAACTGTAAATTTCAAGTATTCTATTGTTAATACAATTTTGAGTCGAACTAATACTCAATGCTCCATTTATTGCTAGTATTTACCTAGAACGCGTTTCGTTAGGACTTCCTAACATCATCAGCTGTTGTCGACAACAGCTGATGATGTTAGGAAGTCCTAACGAAACGCGTTCTAGGTAAATACTAGCAATAAATGGAGCATTGAGTATTAGTTCGACTCAAAATTGTATTAATTTTGTGCTTCATTGTATCATAGTCCTTAAACAACAGAATTCTATTGTTGTTAGGGTACAGTGAGGATAGGGCTTGAAGTGCTGATTTAGAATCGCTTAGAATCCCTGCTTTAATCATAACACCAGAGGTAAAACAGACTTAAGAACAATAACATATAGAACTACACTTTATTCCAAAGGAGTTAGATATTCAGCAGTCACTCTGTATAATAAACTACCGGCCAATCTGAAAAACATAAAATCCATGAGGTGTTTCAAACTATCGTTGAAAGAAATTTTATTAAGTGATTCATATTATGATATAGGTGAATTTCTAGATACACTGTAGCTGGCCATATAATTGTATATATTTGTGATGCATTTTAAATGCTGTGTAGTTGTAGAGCCATGCAACTATATATATTTATGAGTTCATGCTTAGATCTTATTAATTACACTTGATGCAACTTATTTTTTTATTTTTATACTTATATTATTTGTATTGTTCTAAATATTTGTATTGACGTATCCAATGTCATTGTATTGACTTAACGGATGAATAAAACTACTACTACTACTACTACTTTAGAGAAAGAGTTCACATGGTTGAAGAGTTGTTTCAGCGAGGTGTTGATTGCTTCTAATTCTCCATCATACTGGGTTGCTAGTGTGCCCAAACAGATGTAAAAATTGAATATTTTACTATGTATTCCTGCTCTAGCATTACTTTCTTTGTCAAATAGGGAGCCGTCTGTGTATATGTGTAGCCATGAGTCTTGTGGATAATAAGTTTCAATTGTTTCTAGAGCTAGCTAGCATTTTAAGTGTTTCTGCACTTACATCCCTTTTTGACACTATATTTTGCAGAAGGTTTACTCTGCTATTTATTTTAGGTTGTGATAGAGGGAAGTTTGGAAGTGGGAGATGTTCAATTTTGTTTGTGTCTTCAAGGTTGTATATTCTCTGTAGGTTATAGGCTTTCTGCATAAATCCTTCTTGTGTTTTTAAGGTCCTTTCTCTGCTTTTGTAGTTCTTCCGGTGAGTATTAAAGGGGAGCCTTTGTAGTTTTTCATTTAGAAGGAGATTCTGTTTTTCCATTTCATATTTAATTGGCAGGTTATTTGTAGCAATTTGCATTGCAGTAATTGGTGTTGATTTGACTGCTCCCATTATTAGTCTGAGTGCTTGGTTCTGTAATGTTTCAAGTTGTGCTAGTTTGCTTTGACTTGCTGTATCACCTCGCTTCCATAGAGGAGTGCTGGTTTGATGTAACTTTTATAGGTGGTGTTGAGTGTATTGACAGAGGACCCCCATTTGCTGCCAGCTAGTCTTTTGAGTGTTGTTAATCTCTGAGTGGTCTTTTCTATGGTTTCATTAATGTGGGTTTTCCAAAATAATTTGGAATCGAGTGTTATGCCTAGATATTTATAATTTTCTGTTTCTGTTAGTTACTCACCATTTAGTGTTATTTTGATAAGCGGTTTTGTGTGGCAATGTGTGAACACTTGGTATTTTGTTTTGGATAAGTTCACAGTCATTTCGTTATCTGAACACCAGTTATATAGTTCTTCCAATGCCTTGTTCATCTGTTGTGGTAGCTTATTCAGTTCTTTGTTACTAACTGATGTCCAGATTACTATGTCGTCCTCATACATGGCACATTTAACATTCTCTATTTTGTTTAGTTTTTGTGGTAAGTCATTTATCATAATATTAAATAAAGTAGTACTTGACACAGATCCTTGGGGTACTCCTCTATGTGTTTGTTTTGATTTTGTTGTAGAATTATCAAAGGTAGTTGTGCAGAATCTTTGAATAAGAAAATTATAAAACCATTTTAATATTTTGTTTTCTACTACAATTTTTATCATTTTCAGTAATAGTTTTAATCAAGGTAGAGATTCATATGCATTTTTCAAGTCAACATAAACAGCAACTACTGATGTCTTGGCTTAATGTAGCTATCTGTTGAATTGTGAACCAGTGTTTTCTAAAAGCTGCTTGTGATGGTGGAAGGAGATTTTGTGTCTCCAGGTACCAATTTAAGCGAGCACAAATCATTCTCTCCATTAATTTAGCTAGAACACTGGTCAATGAGATGGGTCTGTAGCTGTCTAGTTTGTTTGATGGTTTCTTTGGCTTTAGTATTGGTATAATGATGGCTTTCTTCCATATTGTGGGAACTGTTGAATTCCAGGACTTGTTGAATCCAAGTTCCCACAATATGGAAGAAAGCCATCATTATACAAACAAAATGTTGGAGATAAACATTTATTACTAACACTTGATAGCATTTTTCTTTTCAGCATTTCAGTCAAATTTGAAATATGTTAATAATTTTATTCAGTCAAGAACAAAAAATATGAATTATATATGTGCAGTGATTAATTAATTATTTCAAGTGCACAGATAAACAGATGACTTTAAATGAGGATCTTCAAAATAGTATGAGCAAAAATTAAATTTTGTTTACTCATTCCAAAAATCATTTAAATCAATATAGATTTAGTTTTGAAAATTGCAACATGTCAGCAAAAATGTTATTAATAATCCTTTTTACATATACAGTATTAACATCAGAGTATAATTAAATAACATCTTAATTTAAGAATGGTTTACACTTTTCAGTCTTCAGTGTAAAATAACTTAAGACACCCTTGTATACCACTGAATGAAATCTGCATGACCTTTATTCTTTGTTACATTTATGCAAATTAAATATAATTTTTTTTTAAAAAAATGCAATTTTTTTATGAAAACAAAACATAGTTTTTTAAGAATTTATAAAAAGACAATACTTACAACATTTCTTCTAGCTCACCTTTAAAGGTATTTATAAGTTTGAGATCAAGTCTTTATGTGAAAGGTTACTGATGTTATTTTGTTTAATCACATATTGTATTTTCAGTCAGGGTAAGGAATGGTACCAAATATTAAATCAGTGTATTAATACTAATTTATATGTAGTTGGTGTTTTAGAATGGCTTTCATAACCAAATAGGATTTTCATAGGTCACCTCTCTCAATACCTGCTTTGTATCATGAGTGCATCTATTATGCTTTTCAAATGAGAAGAGTTCTGGATCGCGATGAATCAGATGTATTAGTGTGCATACTGGTAGGACATTAAATATCTCAACTGACTCGCATTTTCCCAGCAGACCGCTGGGAAATCAGTAATTTGACATGAAATACTCCAACTGCAACGTAAAAGTACTTAAGTTTCAGGATTTAAGGTTTTTATAGCAGTTTCCATTTATAAAGCCAGTAAATAACATTGTGTATTCTAACAACCAAACCGTGTGTACATAAACTTTAAATGGCAGAATCTAAACAGAAAAATTCACTGCCATTGCTGGGATTTGAACTACAGATCTTATGCTTTACATGCAGCTACAGTAATCACTGAACTACTATGGTTCATTCTTCTATTTTTGAACAGTAATTTCATAAGCAACTATTTCATTTCCTTTCTTGGAAGTGTTGAAAACAGTGTTGTTATGATAAATTAACTTTAAAGAGAGTCGATTAAAGACACTAGACAACACTTACTTTTAAATTTTTTCGGAACATGTTAACAATGTGTAAGAAATACGACATCTAAAATTTAATAATTAAAAGTAAATGTTGTCTAGTGTCTTTAATCGACTCTCTTTAAAGTTAACTATTTCATTTTTATTGCAGTCAATGTATGTTTCATATTTCACAATTAATAGCTCAATTTATAAACTTGACCAAAACTTACCTGCTGAGAACTATGAAGATGAGTGGCCAAGAAAACTTGCATGTACTCTACACATTTTAATAAATTCAAGAATTCCAAAATTCAAAGATATTATAAAATTACCTAATAATTTTCTGTGAAGCCCAATATAAAATATTTATTTCCATAAACTCTGGATCTAACATTTCCAAATGGTGTCCTTTCTGTGCAGCTTCATCATGTATACGCTTTACAAGCATTTCTGAATCACTGGCTGTTAGAGATTCACATATGTAATACAGAGCTTTCCGCATTCCATCCACAAATAAAGATGATTCAGGACGATTAGGTAAAAATCTTTCCACAGCTTCAGGGACACTTAGGCCCATTTCTTGAATCATTTTGAAGTTCTGCACAATACACAAAGCTTCCATATATTTATTTTGCCATCCTTCTTCTAAATCTACAGCAGAAACCCAGTCTGCTAATAGTCCATCTGGGCACAGGCTGCCAGCATGATATGCTTGCAGAGCTAAACGCAGCTTTTGCAATGTGTATTCTATGTTGTCATGCAATAGGAACATTAAAGACACCTATACAAAAGAGCAACAAAATAAATATTATACTTTTGTGAAAGGTGACTGTTGCAAATTTCTTTAAGATAAACACTTTTTGTTTCTATAAGTATCCTCTAAATGTATATCAGAGGAGTACTGATTGTTTACTTTAATATATATATATATATACGAGGGCTATCCAGAAAGTAGATTACGTTTTGGAATAAAAAGTAAACAAAGTATAGGAAACAAATTTTATTATATACAGATGAAAGCCACACTCGAATACTACTTTTCGACATAGTCACCATTCAAATTAAGGCATTTATGGTAGCGATGTACGAGCTTGGAAATTCCTTCGTCGAAAAATTCGGCCGCCTGGGCCTTCAACCACTTCGTTACCTCTTCTTGCAGCTGTGCGTCGTCATCAAAACGCTGCATAGCCAGCCACTTCTTCATTGCTGGGAATAGGTGGAAGTCGCTCGGTGCCAGGTCGGGACTGTACGGCGGATGAGGAAACAACTCCCACTTAAAAGATTCAAGAACTTCACGAGTGACATTTGCCGTGTGGGGCCGGGCGTTGTCGTGAATCAACAAGATCTTAGAGCTCAACATTCCTCTGCGCTTGTTTTGAATGGCTCTTCTGAGTTTTTGGAGAGTTTGGCAATACCTTTGAGAGTTTATTGTAGTGCCTCTTTCCAGGAAGTCCACCAAAATCACACCTTTTCTGTCCCAAAAAACAGTCGCCATCATCTTCCTTGCCGACATTGTTTGCATGTATTTCTTGGGTTTTTGGGGAGAACTTGTGTGCCCCCACTGCATTGATTGCAATTTCGTTTCACAGTTCACGTGTTTCACCCATGTTTCGTCACCAGTAACGATGCGATCGAGTAAAGAGTCACCATCCTTATGGTAAACGTCCAAAAAGTTCAACGCTGCAGCCATTCGCTGATTTTTGTGGTCCTCTGTCAAGATTTTTTGGAATCCATCTTGCACAAAACTTGTGGTAACCAAGCTTTTCGCTGATGATTTCGTGCAACAAACTTCGCGAAATTTGTGGAAAACTCAAAGAAAGTTCCGTTATTGTGAACCTTCGATTTTCACGGACTTTAGCATCGACTTTTTCGACAAGTTCGGCAGTCACTATGCTGGGTCTCCCACTTCGATCTTCGTCGTGAACATTGGTTCGGCCATTTTTAAATCTAATGACCCACTGACGCACTCCACCTTCAGTGATAATGTTGTCCCCATACACTTCACAAAGCTGCCGATAGATTTCTATCGGTTTACAGTTTTTTGAAGTCAGAAACCTTATTACTGCACGCACCTCGCAGCTCGCGGGATTTTCAATTAACGCAGACATTTCAAACCGTCACAGTATCTGAACGGAGCACAGCACGAACCTCTCACTAGCACGGCTAGATGCCGACTGAGCTGCGCAACGCTCTGACCCCAAGATGGCCGCGCTAGCCCCGCCCCTAGCGGAAACAGACGAAAACGTAATCTACTTTCTGGATAGCCCTCGTATATATATATATAGGCATTAAAATTACAGATTAGCTAAAATGTTTAATCTTTCTTTTTTAAAAATAATTGTATTCTTTATGGCAACTTGTCAAAAGAAGTTTTCAATAACTAATATAAACCTGTCTTTAAATAAATAAAAACTTCTTACACTGTACTCACTATATATGATTATTAGTGCCCAGATTTGTATGCAAAATGTATGTTATTTTCATATGCTTAAAAGTATGCTTAAATTATATAATTTGTATATGTCACACTTTTCCAGACAATTTGAACAGTATTTGTTAATCCATATTAATGCATATTCCGAAGAAAAATGCATATTTTAAGTTTTAAAATGAAAAATCACATATTTTACTCTTGAGTATTGTATATAACAGGACATTATAAGAATGACCTGTTATATACAATACATAAGCAAAACAATTTACCAGATGAAGTGAGAGCAATAGCAATAGCCACAGAAAATGAAAGATATCCAGAAAAAGAATGGCTCCAAATATACAGATGGATCCTTTATTAACAAACAAGATGCTGGTGCAGGAGTATACTGCAAACATTTTCCACAGTATCTAACACTAGACGAAACTTCAAACCATTATGATGGAGAACTAACAGCCATAAAAGCAGCACTGCAGAATGTCCTGTACAGGCCGTACATAAAGCAAAACATAGTTATCTTAACAGATTCAAAATCAGCCATAGATGGGATTGTAAACTATAAAAACAAAACAACAAGAAACATCAAAGAAATAAGAAGTTTAATTAAAGCTGTCGAATCAAGAAACCATGTCACCCTGCAATGGATTCCAGCCCATGTTGGACTTTTAGGTAATGAACATGCTGACCAACTAGCAAAAAAAAGGTGCAATTCAAAATATAAAACCCGTAAGACAAACTGAAATTAATAAACAATTAAACAACATTAAGCTACATTTTAAAAGACAGCAGAGACTTGATGAAGAAGATAAACTAAAAGACAAGGATTATAAGAACATTGGAGACAAAACTGACATACAAAAACTACCAAGAAAAACTGCAGTGGCCCTATTTAGAATGGAAACTGGCCATGATTGTCTTGCAGAACACCTTTATAAAATACACTGCATACCTACACCCAAATGTACTATCTGTAAAGAGGATGTCATCATGAACAAACACCATTTGGACAAATGTAATGGTCTCAAAAGTGGGAACATACAGGTTTTATATTGGGAAGCTACGGGGAAAATGATGCAAATCAACTAATCCCCAGTGCCATTAGTCAACAACAACAACAACAACAACAACAACAACAACAACAACAACTCTTGAGTATGGCATTAAATTCTAATGTTCCCTTTTAGAATATAATATTAATAGCATTAATACCTAATAAAGTCTCCTTAAACAACCAAGCAAAAGATTATAAACAACATTCATTTATATCGAGATTCAACTGTATTGGAACACCACAGTGAAGCGAAAAATTATTAAATTTTAGATGAGTCGCATTTTTTACACATCTGCTTCACTTTCGTACCTATTTTGAGGACATGTTTCGCAAATCTTCGTTTGCATCTACGGCTCTTGTGCGACTGAAGCTAGATCCAGCGGTGTGGGTAATTCTGGGGTTGTTGCTGCCATCTGTTGATTTAGTGATGAACTGAAATGTGGGATTCTCTTCTAGCGGGATTTCAAAGTTCATTAGTTGGTTTTTATGTTTTTCTATGTATATCCTCTCCCATATGAATTACTAAAATACGTACAAAAACATAGTGAACTCGTCATATGGGAGAGGATATACATAGAAAAACATAAAAACCAACTAATGAACTTTGAAATCCCGCTAGAAGAGAATCCCACATTTCAGTTCATCACTAAATCAACAGATGGCAGCAACAACCCCAGAATTACCCACACCGCTGGATCTAGCTTCAGTCGCACAAGAGCCGTAGATGCAAACGAAGATTTGCGAAACATGTCCTCAAAATAGGTACGAAAGTGAAGCAGATGTGTAAAAAATGCGACTCATCTAAAATTTAATAACATTCATTTCTTTATAAGTGGATGCATGCTCTACCAAAACTTGGAATGCTTGGAGCAAACAAAACGAAGTAAACATATGATGGTATGACTTACAGTCAACAACAGGTAATCGGCATGTTTATTTACATCTTATAACAGTGATACATCCAGTCGTGTAAAATAATATTGCAATTAAGATTAGGGACGCCATAAACCTGAAAGGAAATCCTACAATCACTATCACATATATGTTAATGTGGTTTGGTGCTTCCCCATTTTCTGTATATATCACCTTCCCGGCTCAACAGTTAATTCAGAGCTCAGATGTAAATTGATAATTGACAATTGAGGAAGTTAATTATTTGAATAGTGCTTGGCTTTGGTTTCAGAAATGCAGTCCACAAAAACATCTTAATTGGCTGTGTTACATAAATAGTGAATGAATTTGTAAGTAATGTTTTTAATGAAGACGGTAAGATATTATTTTGCTTGGTATGTGAAAAGTGTTTCTACAAATAAAAAATGTGAAGTTGTGCAGCACATAAATACAGCATGCCTAAAGGACTGGATTATGAAAAAGTCTTCTTTAAATCAACAATTAGAAGACAAGTAGGCGAACAATCAAATCGAGTGACAATTTTTCTAAAGGCTTGAGATTAGCTTTAGTGAGCGCCAACACATTCCATTGTGGAAACTCAATAATGTGTAGGTTCAGAGTTTCTTAGAAAACTACACAAACAAAAGGATACTGAATGATATTACCCAAAACTATGTATTACCAGGGAAATTTAAGAAGATACCTTGAGTGGAGGCGTTGTTATCTGCTTATACCATTCGGTTTATCAGAAGGGTCACAAAAATATGGACATTATTTAAGGCTGTGCTGCGCTAAGGAGAAAGACAAAATTGATCTATTTAATTCTGATGTGAAAATTCCGATTACTGCATATGTTTCATTTGCTGTATCTGAAGAGCTTCCATCCGTGGCGAGGTCATCTAAAGGACGGATATCGATTTTTATGTCTGTAGTACTGCCATTGTTATCTTCAGATTCCAGAAAGCCGACTACAGTACTTGCTTTCTCTTCACTGATATCTAAATCCATATTAATTACTACTCTTTCTATTTCTTCTTCCATCAAGGCATCTTGATGCCAGTATTCTCATTCCATGGACACAATTTTGATGCACACATTTTTCCAATCTTTTGCAGTGTTGTCATTTAAACATTTTACATTTTTTGAAACTATTTCCTTTAATATTCACCAGAAAGTTTTCTATCCACAACCAAAATAAATTTTCTCATTTACTGCATAGAATAACTTCACTGTTGGAATTTCTTTACGCACTTCATTATACTCTAAAAAATTTCTGCAAATGATGCACTTATCGAAATTGTTACTTAAAACTTCATTATTTGATTATGTTGTTTTCCTCATGTATCTGAAACACTAGCTTTTTCAAATTCTTTAATGATTTTTTTTCTTCACTTTTCCTTTCCAAAGGAGGAACTACAATAGACCGATTACGTAGAAAATGAAGCTAGCTATAGTGAAGCAATAAATATAACACAAATATAAATATTTGTAACAAAAGACTTCACTTACCTATCTTAAGAAAATGGTGCTAATTCTTCTTTCTAATGGAGATTGATTTCACAAACAGATTGCTTGTATCTTCAGTCCAACATAAACTCCATTGTCAAGGATTCCAGTTACCATGTTATTATGTTTTTTCAGTATTACCAAAATCTGAAAATGAAACTAACCTAAAAATAGAATCAACTGCTGGTATTTCTAAATTCATTATACGATGTTTATTTCTTAAAATAAATATCGTTTTCCAAAAAATTATAATGTTTAAAAAATAAACATCGCGTAATGAATTTTGAAATACCAGCAGTTGATTCTGTTTTTAAGTTTGTTTCGTTTTCAGATTTTGATAATACTGAAAAAACATAATAACATGGTAACCGGAATTCTTGACAATGGAGTTTATTGATGGACTGAAGATACAAGCAATCTGTTTGTGAAATCGATCTCCATTAGAAAGAAGAATTAACACCATTTTCTTAAGATAAGTGAAGTTTTTTGTTACAAGTATTTATATTTGTGTAATACAATAGACCGCTTTGCTTTTGATCCGTGCAGAACTGGAAAACATTCTGAATAATCCTTCTGCTTTGTGATTTTACAACTACCTGAAGTGACTATTTTAAAAATTTCCATGTTTTGAAAATAATTTTTAGGGACACCTACTTTGTAGGACCCTACACTGTACTGCGGTACTCAATACGTCATACAACAGTTAAAATCTAGATTAACAGCTTAATACGCAGCCTATAGCTAGCCATCACAACATGTTAGTTCTTAATATGGCTGCACATAAACATAGCTCAGATGCAGCGAAACCTTCTCCAAAGAAACTTCGACTGCACCACTGAAGATGTCCACCACGGTTGTGGATGAAACGTATGGACAATGTTACATCAGCAGACCACGGCAAAACAGCCCAGAAGTAATTCTTTGTGATATTGACTCTGGCTGTGAAAGCTTACGTTCTCTCAAAAGCTCAAGTTATTTGTCTCAAGTAATATAATAGTGTTTTCAGGATGTAATTTCTAAAATATGAGATATACTGCACATGAAAATACCTGGATTTCAAGGGATGAAATGCTAAATGCTGCAGGACAGTGTGTTGCTAGTGCTATAGTGAGTTCAATGAAAGCAGGTAGCAAATCATTCCTTTTTAACATTCAACTGCAATGCCATTTATGAAAACCAACACAGACAACTACATAAAAGCTAATGGCTACATCCCAAGATCCCACAAACAGGCAATCTTTAATAGTTTAACATACAAACTGGTCAACATCCCTCTCACAGCAGAAAAATACAAAACAGAATACAAAAAAATGACTTTCACAAATCATTAGTAGACAAAAAAGTGAACTTAGCAAAAAAGAAGAAGCTACTAAAGAAATCCACAACCCTCTCAGCTACAGGAACTAAAATGACCTTAAAAAAATTCACTTACCACCCATAGGCCTTTGATAAATTCAAAAAAGTCTTCAAAAAAACAAAACATTCAACTAGCATCAGTCAACCATTACTGCTTAGAAAACCTAATGTGCTCAAACAACAAAAGATGCCATTCATCTAACAAAAAATATAGTATATAACAAATTGAATGCTGTGACTGTAGTCAAATTTATATTGGAAAAACCAAAAGAAATTTAGAAACAAGAGCAAAGGAACACTTCGGAACATGACTTGTGTTAGTGGCTATAGGCTGAAGCTTCGAAATAATGTAAGAAATGACAAAAACAAAGCATAGAATGGACATAAAAGTGAGAGTTATGTAAACACTGACAATAAACCACATTGCAGTAATGAAGGTAATAACAAAAACTCAAAGGAATAAGAAAGATATACGGAAAATTCCACAGAGAAACAGATTGTGGACAAAAGTTTAATAACCTCAAAAGACAACAAAGAAAGCATCTTATCTTTACAAATGATTATAGAACTTTTAACAAAAGATTTAAGGGAAACAAGAGAAGAAATAGTGCAACTACGTCGGAAAAACACCTGTCTAGAAAAAGAATTACAAGAAAAGGAAGAAAATAAAAACTTGGAAAAACTGAAGTGTCAATGGAAAACATGGCCAAAAAGTGACGCAAAACAGCATGAATTGGAAATAAAGAACCAATTCCAGCCTTTTGGACTCCAAAATGAAGAAACTGAAGGAGCTGAGGAAGGCAAATAGCAAAAATCAACGAAGCTATATACACCTACAAGGAAGTACATTAAAGTGCAGTTTCTCGGTCAGGGTGAGCTACCTGGATAAGGTAGCCAGGGTTTTCCCTTATTCTCAAAGGCAAATGTCAGGTAACTCTAAGCTCTATGGACCCTGGGCTCATTTGAGCATCATTTCACCCATTCCATTCATCGTCCGATATGACTTAATGTTGGAAGACGTAAATTACAACAACAACAACAACAAAATTTAAAGTGCAGCAACTAAGAATTCTAGCAACAGCCATGGTAAAGGACTCAGTGGGATCCTAGCGGACAAGCAAGAAGAAATACAAGTTGAAGGCTTAGTGAAACCTGGTGCACCGTTAAGTGAACTAACAAAAACCTATGAATAGTTTGATGACCAAAACTTAAAAGACCATTTAGTACTAATGGGTGATTCAAATAATGTGTCAAACAACGAAGTGTAAAGTGTTTACAGTAATCTTAAACAATGTTTAGCAAAACTGCAACATACTAATGAGTTAATTGTAAATTTACCACATAGACATGACAAAAATAGTAACTCCTATGTCAACACAAAGGTAAGAGAGTGTAATGAGAATATAACAAATATCTGCAAAAGATTCCATAATGCTAAGGTAATAGATATAAGCAATTTAGACAGGGATTTACACACAACACATGGCCTTCATTTAAATATAAGGGGAAAAGAATGGATGGCGAACAAAATAATATAGGCAATAAATAAGAAATCCGAGGAATCACTAAAGGTACCAATACCCTTAGTAGATTAGTAGAGAAAAATAGGTCAGAACAGGGAAACGTTTAAACAGGGCTGGGTTGTTAGAAACTCAGCCAGTTGCTATTACAAACATACAGTCAGAACTCAAACCTGCTTAAAATAATTCACCAGAATGTACAGTATCTAAGTATTAAGTTAAACGAAGTAGCTCTATTTCTGAAAGAACATCCAGAGGTGTTGGCCATCACAGAACATTGGTTATATGATAATGGAGGTCAATGCCAATTTGAAGGTTACAGAAACTTAACTTCATACTGTCAACAACATTTCAAAGGTGGAGGGACATCACTTCTAGTAAATAAAAATATAAAAAATTTTAAACCACCTACATGGTTAAAAGAGAAAAGTATAGAAAAGGTATGCGAACTGTTGGGTATTGAAGTACAAAATTGT
Source organism: Mantis religiosa (assembly GCA_030765055.1). NCBI lineage: Eukaryota > Metazoa > Arthropoda > Insecta > Mantodea > Mantidae > Mantis > Mantis religiosa. Next base: position 128,281,533 of record CM060949.1, on the reverse strand, counting down.
CAAGGGAAAATCATAGTTGTTGTATGTTACCGATCTCCATGCAGTAGTACTAAGGAATTTTGCCACAACTTAACTAAAATACTAGATATAATTGAAGGAGAAAATGTGATATTGTTAGAAGACATAAACATAAATAAAGATGAAAACAATTATGAATATAAACAACTATTAGATGTAGCAAACACGTATAAGATGTTTTAGTTAATTGATGGCAATTAATCATTTCTTCATACTAGCCATATATAGGCTAAGTACTTATGATAGTAAGTCGCCACAAATGGTGTATCTCGAATGCCAGAGCCCCTAATGGTTTACCAGGGAAATATATGAGTCAAATGGAGAATTTAATGTAATAACGGCAAGTTGGCCATGGTAGCTCAATGGGTAAGAGCAACTGGATGGACAGCAGAAGATCCGTGGTTCAAATTCTGGCTATGGCATTGAATTTTTCATGTTGACTATCATATACGGCTAGTATGAAGAAATGATTAATTTCCATCAATTAACTAAAATGATAAGAGTTAAATGATGAAACCTGTGATTTAAGTACTTACGATAGTAAGTCGCTACAAACGGTGTATCTCGATTACGAGTGCACCTAGTGGTTTACGGGGAAATACACGAGTCAAATGGAGAATTTAGTGTCATGACGGCTAGTTGGCCATGGTTGCTCAATGAGTAAGAGCAACTGGACGGAAACCAGGAGATCCGTGGTTCAAATCCCGGCTGTGGCATTGAATTGTTCATGTTAACTCTATCTATGTATAAGATGTTTGACAATTAATGAACCTACTAGAGTTACCAACAAAACTGCAACAATAATTGATCAGATTGTCACAAACATACCCTCAAGCAAATATAATGTAAACATAATGCAGGGCTATCTCTCAGATCATTATGCACAGGAAATTCAAGTTCACTTTAATATTCAGGTACAATACTTCTATTATAAACAAATGAGGAATTTAAACGATGACTTTTGACGAACTGTGCATATTAGTGCAGGAAGAAAAGTGGGGGGAAGTCTACAATGAAATATATACAGATAAAAAATGGAACAACTTCTATAAAATATTTAATCATTACTCTAACATAGCATGCCCTAAGGTAGTGCAAAAAATATGTAGAAATCAACAAAACAATCTGATAGATAAGGAAGTGTATATATGTATATATATACATATATACACATATATATATATATATAAGCAATCAAAACTAGAAACAGATAAAAACAAATACACAAAGAGTAAAAAAGAATTTAAAGTTATATTAAATCAGGCCAAATCCAAACATATCAAACAAAAACTTGGACTTTCTACTAACAAAACAAAAACAATGTGGGATATCATAAATAGAGACTGTGGAAACATAAAATACGAAATCCACAGAAACTTGAGTATAGAGAAGGGAAATACAGTAACAGATAACCCTGATGAAGTAAGTAATATATTCAATAATAAATTCCTAAAAAAGGTTAAACAGTTAATATCAGAAAATAAAAATAATTGCACGAAGAAGCTTAATACAAAATCTATAGCCAACACAATTTATATTAGTGAGTTATCACAAGAAGTCTTAAAAACTATAAATAAGATGAAAAATAAAATTTCAGATGGACTTGATGAAATCTCTTCAAAACTTTTAAAAAATGTGCACCATACTTGCTAGAACCAATAACTCATTTAATTAATTTAACCTTAACAGAAGGCATATTCCCAACGTCCTTAAAGAAAACAGTTGTAAAGCCTTACACAAAAAAGGACATAAAGAAGTAGCTAGTAATTACTGTCCAATCACCGTATCAACACTATCTGAACTGCTAGAGAAAATAATTGCAAATAAAATCATATCCATTTTAGAAAAATACAGAATACTAAACAGCACTCAGTATGTTTTCAGAAAAAATATGTCGACAATTAAAGCTATAGCAGAAATAATAGACTATAATATGGATAAACATATACACAACTGCATTTTTTTAGACTAAAGTAAGCTTTTTACTGCGTAGATCGCAAATTACTCCTAGACAAGTTGCATCACTGCAGAATCAGAGAAATTACATTGAATTTAATAAAAACATATTTAAATAATAGAACACAGCAAGTAAATACATAAAATATGAAGCTATTAACAGTGAAGCAAACAAATATATACAAATATAACAATTTGTAACTTACAACTTCACTTATCTTATAAGAAATGATGACACTTTCTTTTATAAATTGTTTGGGATTGCGATTTCATGGTAATTCTTCCACATCGTCAACCGGAACCAACAAATCTGTCATCATTACAAACGCTAGATGTTAATATGTTCTTGTTAGTACTACCAAAATCTGAAAATAAAATAAAACAATATGCGATGTTTGTATTTTAAAATAAATATCTTTTCCCAAACCATTAAATCTATTGGACCATTTAATTGTTTTTATAATTTAACTTCTGGGTTTATTTCATGGTTAAATGACCAAAAATGATCTGCTATGGCCAATTTATCGGTCTGTTTATACTTAATGTTACGAAAATGTTTTTTCGTTCTAGTTTCTAAATTACGTTTTGTCTTTCCAATATAGCTTTATCACAATCAAAACAATTAAATTGATAAATACCAGAATTTTTATTATTAGAAATTTATTATTTTTTAGAGAAATGCAATAAATTTTTAATACTATATTTATTTTGAGGAACTAAAGTTATACCAAATTCTTTAAAACTCATTGTTATGTTGTTTGTGGTTATAACAATTTATAAATATCCTGATGGTGGGAGCGATGCACACTCCCCAAACGTCGATATCTAATCGTCTTTTCACCTGGCTTGTTGCCCGAGAAGAAAGTGAGCAACTGTTAATGATATTTCTACCCTTAAAAAAATAAAAGACGATTATAATTTTAAAAGATTTACTTACTATCCTTGGGTTAATAAACATTTTTAAAATTTTTTTAAACAGTTTGGTATAACTTTAGTTCCTCAAAATAAACATAGTATTAAAAATGTATTGCATTTCTCTAAAAAAGATAAAATTCCTAATAATAAAAAATCTGGCATTTATCAATTTAATTGTTTCGATTGTGATAAAGTTTATATTGGAAAGACAAAACGTAATTTAGAAACCAGAACAAAAGAACATTTTCGTAACATTAATTATAAACAGACTGATAAATCAGCCATAGCAGATCATTTTTGGCCATTTAACCATGAAATAAATCCAGAAGTTAAATTATTAAAATAATTAAATGGTTCAATAGATTTAATGGTTTGGGAAAATATATTTATTTTAAAAAACAAACATCACATAATGAATTTTGAAATACCGGCAGTCGATTCTATTTTTAAATTTGTTTTATTTTCAGATTTTGGTAGTACTAACAAGAACATATTAACATCTATCATTTGTAACGATGACGACAGTTTTGTTAGTCCTGGCCAAAGATGTGGAAGAATTTCCATGAAATTGCAATCCAAAACAATTTATAAGAATAGTGTCATCATTTCTTATAAGATAAGTGAAGTTTTAAGTTATAAATTGTTATATTTGTATATACAGCAAGTAAAACTAACTCATCTAACAAATGAATACTTGAAAGACCATTCATTATTCAAAAAGTATAGCAGTTAAACAAGAAGTTCCATAGGGGTCTGTTTTAGGTCCACTCTTATTTATCATATACATAAAAGATATAACCAATCCTCCAAAAAGTAGAATCATAATGTACGCAGATGATACAATAATTATAAATACAGGAAACACTATAGAGAACTTGGAAAATGTAACAAATCAGAACACTAACCAAATTATCCTGCACCTTAAACAAAACAGCCTTTTTATAAACACAGATGAAACTAACTATATACGTTTTCAAACCATTCAAAATAGAAATTGTGCCAATTCTAAAATCATTATTGAAAATAAAGAAGTAGACTCAATAAAATTTTTAGGATTATTGGTAGACAAAACCCTTGAAATGGGATAAACATGTAGACAAATTATGTAATAAAATATGTTCCGGATTATTTATAATGAAAAAATCTCAAATTTAAAAAATATAGAACTTCAAAAGACAATTTATTACAGTCAAATCTACCCACACATAACATATGGAATAATAGTATGGGGTCACAGTACAATGAAAAATACAAAAAGAATATTTAGACTACAAAAACGAGCAATTAGACTAATTTTGGGTCTAAAATACAGAGAATCTGCAAAGAAGGTTTTAAAGCATTAAATATACTCACGCTGTACGCCCTTTACATATATGAAACAATAATATACATAAAAAATAAAAATTCCATCACAGAAACAAATCAACAAATTCCTGACCTAATACCCAAAGAAAAAATAATTACCATATACAGGCACATGCATTAGAACTATACAATATGAAACCTACAGCAGCGGCAACCGGGCTTTACAATAAATTACCTGAGTATATTACAAATATAACAGAAATACTCTGATTTAAAAGAGAACTAAAGGAGCTTTGCATAATATCTCCTTTCTATTTACTTGAGGAATATCTAAATAGATAGTAATAATTATTGTTATAGAATGGTGTGTAAATTAAAATGTTACTATGTAAATATCATATGTAAATTAATAATAGTAGAAATGTATTAATATGAAATGTTATAGAATTGTGTAATATTGTATATATATATTTTAATATGTGCTATCAATTTAATTGACATATCCAACAAACATGTATTGTGTTATAAACGGATGAAAATAAATACAAATACATAAAATACAAACAATTAGAAAAATCTGCAGCTGCCACACATTTCTGGGAGAGAAACCACAACATACATCCAGAACCAAAACTACTTAAACACATAACAGGAAAACAACCACTGTCCACCTGGGAACACATTTTCATTTCAAAAAATAGAAACAAAGCATTCAATTTCGACATCCTCCAAAAAGATTTGTTCAGCAAGTTCCTTGAACCGCCACCAGATGACACCTCCGACAAAATATCACCAGCTACACCTCTGAGAACCAGTCGATGTCTGGTTGACTATAGAGAAAAGTAGCCTCTAAAACATGTTCTGGGAAATTTAAAAGTAAGTGTTGTTTAGTGTCATTAATTGACTCACCCTTAAATTTAATAACTCCTTTTTGTTTCAATACTTACCATGCTCACAAAAGGTGTTGCAAATTTTAACTAAAAAGATTTAAAAATATTTTAACTAGTTAAAAAGATTTACAATGTTATATTATCTAAAACTGATAAACTTTTTCTTTTTATGTAACTGCCTTATTCCCTAGTATTCCTAGAGAAAAACTTTTAATTTATTTAAAAAAGTGGTTAAATTCCATAAATTTACATGAGGACTTACTAGTTGATTTTGTTAAACTTACTGAATTTGTTATACAAAGATAACAGTTTGTAACTTAGAACTTCACTTATGTTATAAGAAATGATGACTTATAAGATAAGTGAAGTTTGAAGTTACAAATTGTTATATTTGTATATATTTGTTGGCTTCACTGTTAATAGCTTCGTATTTTACGTATTTACTGAATTTTGTTTAGATCATTCATTCAGTTATTATCTGCTGTAATACATACACATATACTTAATACACAGGCTATAAATCATCTAAATTATACAAACATTTATTAATTAAATACTCTTTTACCTTATATTTAAAATATGTTTTTGAGGTGTTAACCAAATTTTTTAAAGCTACTGGTAATTTATTAAATAAGACTGCCCCTCTTGTATTGACATCCTTTTCTATGAAAATTGTATTTGATCTAAAGAGGTTAAAGGTATTTCTTGTGTTATGGTTGTGTACTTGACTGTTTCTTATTAATGGTTGTTTTGTTATTTACAGTATGGTTCTATAAATTTTTTCACTTTTAATGGTGAATATTTTCAACAAACTTCTGGCTTAGCAATGGGTAATCCTCTTTCTCCTTTTCTGGCTGATCTTTTTATGAACTTTTTTATGAGTTTTTTCGAAATGCAAGTCACTAAAGCATTCCCTTTAATATTTAAATTTTGATATAATGATGATATTTTTGCTATTGTTCCTGATAAACTCAAATGATGCTTTAAAATTACTAAATTTGCAAGATAAAGCTGTAAAATTTACATTAGAGACTGAAATTAATGGATTTCTTCCTTTTATAGTGCTAAAGATAATAAGAAATAACAATAAATCAAGCTTTGGTATTTATAGGAAGTCTACTCATTGATAATTACATTAAAAAATACAAGTTTTAACCCCTTTTTACATAAATTTGCTGTTTTCAATAGTTTGATTTATAGATTAATAACATACTCCTGAATAAAGATGAATTAAATAAAGAATATTGTCACCCAATTATCGGGAAGCACCACAAACAACAGTTGAGAAGGGACCGGAGGCCACGCCACGCCCACTCATTTGTCTCCTGTCACTAACTGAAGGGATGGTTAGGGGAGGGATGTCGGGCCCCTGAGCCGTCTCTTTACCCTTCTCCTAGGTTCTGGAAACTCGGGACATTCAATTTAATCGAGAACCTTCTAGATCGGCAAGCAGACCCTATATAAGCAACACGTCGTGCCAGGGGCAGTCAGTCAGTGTTTGACGTGCTAGCGAACGAGCGCCGTGTTAAGGAACGAGAAGACTGTGTACGTGCATCGGAGTATTGTCCGTAATTACTAGTGCAAGTGAAATTGTAACGGACGAACTGGTGAATTGTAATTGTGTGCAGCGCGTAATTCTGTGTAATTGGCAAGTGTTAAACTGTAAGTCGGTAGAAATAAAGAACATTGTTGAGTGGTGTAATTGGACTTTTTATTTCACGAACCCACAAAGTCACACTGGTGTCAGGAAGCGGGAAGATAACATCACCGAACATTCCAACCATGGACACGGCATTGGAAAATTTTTTGGAGAAGATGATGGAAATGAAGGCCGAATTAACAGAGAAGACGGAAGCGGCAAATAACAGCCTGGCCGCGAAGCTGGAGACTACAAATAACAACCTGGCCGCAAAGCTGGAAGAAATGAAGACGGCTAACGATAACCTCACGGAGAAGATGGAAGAAATGAAGGTTGCGAATGAGGCCCTCGCCACGAAATTTGAGGAACAGTTGGCCGGCGTGAGGGAGGACGTCACGGGACTCGGCAAGCGGATCGGCCAGGTGGACGAACGCGTCGGAGACCTCGCGAGCCGCGTTAATGAGCTGGAAGGAAAGGCCGACAACAGCGCCAAGTCCCTGAGCGCCATGGTGGAGGACGTCGTCGGCAGGAGGTTGAAGGATTTGAAGGCCGACGCACCGGGACGCGACATAACATCGCCGCGCGTCAAACCTCCCAAGTATGACGGCGCGTCAACGTTTGAGGTCTTCCGCCGCCAGTTCGACACAGTGGCCAGGCACAACGGATGGTCACTGGAGGAGGAGGCCACACAGTTAATAGCCAGCCTCCAGGGAAGAGCCGCGGAAGTCCTAAACGCGGTGCAGACGACGGCGGCGCCCAAGGACATCTGGGAAGCCCTGGAGGATCGCTTCGGGAACCACCGCTTAGCCGCAGCATACCGCAGCCAGCTAAAGGCAAGGTCACAGCAGCCGGGGGAGACGCTGCAGGAGTTCGCCATTGCGATCGAGCAGCTGGCTAGCAAGGCCTTGGTTGACCTGCCACTGGAGTTCGTATCCCGGGAAGCCGCCTACAATTTTGTCGACGGGGTACGGGACACGGAGATTCGTCAGCGCCTAATGCTCGGGGAATATAAAACCATCCACGAGGCGCTGACAGCGGCATTAAGGATGGAGGCGGCCAAAATAACATCCATCCCGACGTCGAGAACGAGGAGTGTCCGCTACGCCGGAGACAGGAGACCAGCTGAGGGACGCCGGCGAACACCTTCTGGCCTGTGTTGGGGGTGTGGACAGCCCGGACACCTGCAGAGAGACTGCCCACACCAGGAAGAGCAGCCGGAAAACGAGTAAGGGCCGTCGTGGAGAGGGGCACGTCGGCGCCATCACCACCATCCCCTCGAGTGACACTGCGCGCCGTCAGCCGGCGTATGGATGACAGCCTCATCGCGGAAGGTTGGGTAAGAGGGAAGCCATGCCGCGTGCTAGTGGACACCGGGGCGGCCGTGACCATCATCAGACCTGACGTGGCGAAGGGTTTACCGACAAGGAAGCCAAGCCGGCCATACCAGCTTGTCACGGCATCGGGCGACACCTTGCCTGTGGAGAGGGAGGCCCTGCTGGAGCTGAACTTGGGACGGAGTGCCGTGCGTCTGTGGGTGTTCGTCGCGAAGGTGGCTGAGGAGGTGATTCTGGGACTGGATGCCCTCAGGAGCCACGAGGCGACGGTCGACGTCGGCAAGAAGGTCCTGCGGCTTAACGGAGAAGAGGTTATACTCCGTCAACCCGAAGAGCGCCTTGGAATTTGCAGGGTCGTCTTGGACGAAGACGTGGTTGTCCCCGCGAGGAGCGAGGTGGTGGTGACGGCGCGACTGGAGGGCCAGAGAACCAGGAACATGATGCTGGACCAGAAGACGCCTGTAAACGGACTGTGTGTAGCCAGGGCATTGCTGCCGTGCCGAGAGGAGGTGCCCGTGAGACTGCTAAATCCTACGGACGCCGATCACGACGTCCAGGCCGGGACGGAGTTGGGAATGTGCGAGCCCGTGGTGAGCGTAACAGCTATCGACGAGACACTAGAGCCGGCGCCGAAGCAACACCTGGGGCCCCGGCTAGAAGGCTTGGTGGAGAGGGCGGCCGACCACCTGACCAAAGAACAGCTGGAGAAGGTTCGGCAACTGCTAAGGCGGTATCAGCGCGTCTTCAGCCAAGGTGATAGTGACTACGGCCGCACGGACAAAGTGCTTCACCGCATCGACACCGGGGACGCCCGGCCTATTCGGCAACCACATAGACGCGTTCCGCTGGCGAAGCAAGGGGCGGTACGAGACATGCTGGAGGACATGAGATCCAGGGGAGTGATTGAAGAGTCTGACAGCCCTTGGTGTTCCCCTGTAGTCTTGGTGACGAAGAAGAACGGCGAGCTGCGCTTCTGCGTAGACTACAGAAAGCTGAACGCTGTCACCCGGAAGGACTGCTTTCCCTTACCCCGGATTGACGACATCCTGGACACGCTAGCTGGTGCACAGTGGTTCTCGACCCTGGACCTGAAGTCGGGCTACTGGCAGGTAGCTCTAGACCCAAGAGACAAGGAGAAGACCGCATTCTCGACAGGCCAAGGGCTCTGGCAGTTCACGGTTATGCCCTTTGGCCTCTGCAACGCACCAGCTACCTTCCAGCGCCTTATGGAGTCAGTGATGAGAGGGCTGACTTACGATGCCTGCCTGCTATACCTGGACGACATCATCATCGTCGGGAAGACTATTGAAGATCACCTCGAGAATCTGAGTAAGGTGCTACAGAGACTGCAAGCGACCAACTTGAAGCTGAACGCGAAGAAGTGCCAGCTCTTCCGCAAGGAAGTTAACTACTTGGGCCATATAGTCTCGGCAACCGGAGTGGCCACAGACCCGGAGAAGACACAGGCTGTGAGAGATTGGCCTCGCCCAAAGGATAGGAAAGAGTTGCGCAGTTTCCTGAGGCTGTGCAGTTATTACCGCCGCTTCATAAAGGGGTTCTCCAACATCGCAAAACCCCTCACCCGCCTGACGGAGGAACACCGGCCTTATGTGTGGACAGAGGACGCCGAAAACGCTTTCCAGCACCTAAAGGAGACCCTGTGCTGTGCTCCAATTTTGGGTTTCCCACAACCGGGTGGCGCCTTCATTGTGGATACCGACGCCAGCGACCATTGCATTGGAGGTGTCCTATCGCAGATCCAGGATGGCCATGAGCGGGTGATAGCCTATTACAGCAAGACGCTATCCAAGGCAGAGAAGAACTACTGCGTCACCCGACGGGAGTTACTGGCGGTAGTAAAGACATTGGAGCACTTCCACAAGTACCTGTACGGTCAGCCATTCCACCTGAGGACTGACCATTCCGCCCTAACCTGGCTATTGAGCTTTAAGAACCTGGAAGGCCAGACAGCACGTTGGGTCCAGAGGCTGCAGGAGTACGACTTCACCCCGGAACATCGTAGAGGGAAGAGCCACGGTAACGCAGACGCCATGTCCCGAAGACCCTGTCCAGAAGAGTGCGGCCAGTGCACAAGGGTGGAAGAGAAGGAGCGTGCCGCAGCAGTCCGAGTAGTTGTGGCAGTGCCTGCTGAAGGCTGGGATAGCGCAGGCCTGAGGAGGGAGCAGCTGGCGGACGCAGACTTGGGGCCACTCTTGAGGGAAGTGGAGGCAGGGATGAGACCAACCTGGGAGGACATCGCACCGAGGAGCGCCACCTACAAGTCGTACTGGGCCCAATGGGACTCGTTGAAGACCAGAGAGGGCGTGCTGTTCCGGGTATGGGAATCACCCGATGGGAAGACGCAGAGAGAGCAGTTGGTACTTCCCCGGAGTAAGGTCCCGGAAGTCCTGGAGGAAGTGCACGCCGGTACTTCGGGAGGACACCTGGGAGCGAACCGAACAATTGACAAACTACGGCAGCGCTACTACTGGCTGAGACTCCGAGCAGATGCTGAGAGATGGTGCCGTCAGTGTCACGTGTGCGCGGCGAGTCGTGGCCCTCAGACTAGGAGCCGGGGTCGCATGCAGCAGTACAACGTCGGAGCGCCATTCGAACGGATCGCCGTTGACATTGCTGGACCGTTCCCAGTTTCCGACCGAGGCAACAAGTACCTAATGGTGGTCGTGGACTACTTCACCAAGTGGCCGGAGGTGTATGCCATCCCAAACCAAGAGGCAAAGACAATCACAGACTGCCTCGTGGAGCAAGTATTCTGTCGATTTGGGGTGCCGTTAGAGCTACACAGTGACCAGGGTACCAACTTTGAGTCCAACCTAATGAAGGAGGCACTACAAAGGCTTGGGGTGAACAAGACTCGCACTACGCCTCTACATCCCCAATCGGATGGCATGGTCGAAAGGTACATCAAGACCTTAGAGGAACACCTGAGGAAGGTCGTGGCCAGCCATCAGCGAGACTGGGACGTCAAGGTGCCACTGTTCTTGCTGGCCTATCGCTCGTCTACACACGACACAACTGGGATGACGCCAGCCAGCTTAATGTTCGGCCGAGAGTTACGCCTCCCTTGTGACCTGGCTTTTGGAAGCCCTCCGGAAGCGAAACAGCCAGCGACCGAGTATGTGGAGAACTTGGTGGACCATCTCCACGACATGCACGAGATGGCTCGCCAGAACATCCAGAAGGCGAGCGACCGCAGGAAGACCAGGTATGACAGGCAAGCCAACAGCCAAGGGTTCCAGCAAGGTGACCTAGTCTGGTTGTACCGTCCTACCCGGACCAAGGGACGCTGCCCGAAGCTCCAGCAGCCATGGCAAGGACCGTACCGGGTGGTGAAGAGGATTAACGACGTGGTTTACCGCATCCAGAAGGTTCCCCGAGGGAAGATGTTGGTGGTACACCTGGATCGTCTAGCCCGCTACGATGGTGCTGTTCGGGACGACCAGCTTTGAGGAGGGAGCAGTGTGACCCAATTATCGGGAAGCACCACAAACAACAGTTGAGAAGGGACCGGAGGCCACGCCACGCCCACTCATTTGTCTCCTGTCACTAACTGAAGGGATGGTTAGGGGAGGGATGTCGGGCCCCTGAGCCGTCTCTTTACCCTTCTCCTAGGTTCTGGAAACTCGGGACATTCAATTTAATCGAGAACCTTCTAGATCGGCAAGCAGACCCTATATAAGCAACACGTCGTGCCAGGGGCAGTCAGTCAGTGTTTGACGTGCTAGCGAACGAGCGCCGTGTTAAGGAACGAGAAGACTGTGTACGTGCATCGGAGTATTGTCCGTAATTACTAGTGCAAGTGAAATTGTAACGGACGAACTGGTGAATTGTAATTGTGTGCAGCGCGTAATTCTGTGTAATTGGCAAGTGTTAAACTGTAAGTCGGTAGAAATAAAGAACATTGTTGAGTGGTGTAATTGGACTTTTTATTTCACGAACCCACAAAGTCACAATATAAACATATTATTATTACTGCTTTAATTAATGGTTTTCATAATGACTTTATAAATAAAAAAAATATAAAAATTTAAATATAAAAAAAACTGTTAATGATATTTCTACCCTTAAAAAAATAAAAGATGATTACAATTTTAAAAAAAAATTTACTTACTATTCTTGGGGTAATAAACATTTTAAAATTTTTTTTTTAAAGAATTTGGTATAACTTTAGTTCCTCAAAACAAATATAGTATTAAAAATTTATTGCATTTCTCTAAAAAGGTAAAATTCCTAATAATAAAAAATATGGTATTTATCAATTTAATTGTTTCGATTGTGATAAAGTTTATACTGGAAAGACAAAACGTAATTTAAAAACCAGAACGAAAGAACATTTTCGTAACATTAAGTATACACGGACTGATAAATTGGCCGTACATCATTTTTGGTCATTTAACCATGAAATAAATCCAGAATTTAAATTATTAAAACAATTAAATGGTCCGATAGATTTAATGGGTTGGGAAAAGATTTATTTCAAAAAACAAACATCATGTAATGAATTTTGTTATACCGGCAGTTGATTCTGTTTTTAAATTTGTTTCATTTTCAGATTTTGGTAGAACTAACAAGAACATAGTAACATCTAGCATTTGTAGTGATGACGACAGTTTTGTTTGTGGTTCTGGCTGACAATGTGGAATAATTTCCACGAAATAGCAATCCTGAACAATTTATAAGAAAAGTTTCATCATTTCTTATAAGTGAAGTTTTAAATTACAAATTATTATATTTGTATATATGCGATCTTTTTAATTTACCCCATGAGTAAAAACAGCCAACTATATGGAAGTTAGAAAGGTATACTTGTGATACTCCTGTCAAATATACAACTCCATCACTGTTGTATATAAACCAGCATAAAAACTCAAACTGCACTGATCAGTGTTGAATAACTTGTACAGTACAGTAACAATTTCATAAGATGTCAAATGCATGAAGAAGCAGCTGGTGAAAGTTTTTAATCAACTAAAGTAAGCCTAAAACTTAAAAGATGGCTCCTGTAATTACTTGAACCGGATGGGCTATATATGGATAATCATTGCCAGTGTCCATGTAATGGGCTTCTATATACAGCAGGTTCATCAAAAAATATTTTTGTAAAAATGTAAATACATTTTCAAACTGAAACTTCCTTTATCTGTTAACTTTAAAATCTTGCAGCTACAGCTTTTTTATTTTGCAGAGTGCACCACTAAGATGGCATGTGTATTTTAATTTGTATGAGACCTATTTTTAGACCTTTGTACTTGAAAATCAACAAAATTAAAGTTGGACCACTACCATCTTTTAATTATAGCTTTTATGAAAGATACTTACCTTTTCATAGAAATCAAGTTCATCCTGATTTTCTATGATGAAATCTTTTGTTACTATTTGCGAATAACTAGCTGTAGAATAGAAGTTGCTTACACCATGTGCATCATGCACTAAACTTTGATTTTCACCTTTGTTTTCAGAAAAAACTTCATCAAAAATTGAGGATATCCTTTTCTCCATTTCCCTGTAAACACAAGCACATAGAGTAAATCCTTTTGTTTGGACATGTGATTTTATATAAGTATATACAAAATGATAATACTCATAGGATTACATTCTTGAGTATAAGAATATACATAAGTACATGAAATCTCATTAGGGTTGCTACACATCCTGATTTCTCCAGGACAAATCTGGAACTGAATTATATTTATAGGAGTTCAGAAAAGTTTCTTTAGGACACTCCAACATCCTAAAAGGCTGGCACCGTAGCTCAATCGGTAGAACACCTGCCTGCCGTGCTAGGGGTCCCGGGTTTGATTCCCGATGGTGGGGGTGGGGATTTTTCTCTGTCCAAGATAGTTCCTCATCTTCCCCAGAGTCTGGAAGTATGACTAGGACTGCAAATGTGTGTGTGATGTAATGTTAAAACCAACCAAACAAGAGTTAACACCTTCGTGATGTTCCTAAGGAGAACGGCCGCAAATATGACCATTGCAGTTAAAGGCAGGGTATAAATGGGAGGAAAAAAAAAAATTAATGAAATCATACTTTCATACACATCTCTATCACTATGCATTACTTTTAAGATATCATTTTTAAAAAAAAGCATCAACTCTTTGACTTCCTCTCAAGAACATAATCAAGAGAAATACTAAGTGAGCAGCAGAACGTGTAATGGTGATGGTTTTGAGAGTAAGAAGAAAAAACAACTAAGAAATATGACAATCAAGTTGGCAACAGACATTGCAATGGAAAAACGGAAGGACTAATGTTAGCAGAAGAGTTGGAAAGAGAATGTGGGAATGAAGAAAAGAAATGAGGAAAAAAAAAAATAGAGACAATTAAGCAGAGATTCAAGATATCGGAGGCACAATGGTGAGTTTGAAAAATACTAACAGAAGATTTAATATATACATTTTGAAGATCAAAGAAACAAGTAGATTAATGCACGTTAAGAGGTACAGAACTTCAAGAAAGAAGAGTGAAAACAAGAAATTTTGAGATTTTTTATGCTTTTGGGTTTAAAAAAATAAACATATTAAAATTCAGTAACATGCAACTGAGACATGAGGTGTTAAACACAGGCAAAGAAACTAAAAGAAAAATATATTTACATAAATAAGGGTTTATAATATGAGCAGAGGGAAATAATGTGGCAATTAATTTACCAAAACAGACATGAGCATAATCAAGGAAAAGGGTCATATAGCTATTAGTTTAGGCTGTGTGTGTTTTTTTTTAAATTAACATCCTCATAGGTTAGTCATATTGGAAAATTAATGAAATGGGTGAAATGATGCTCAAAATAAGCCCGATGTTCATAGAGCTTAGAGCTGCCCAGCATTAATCTTCAAAAACCTTATTCAGATAATTCACTTTGACCGAGATTTGAGCTTGGAACCTCCTGAATGTGAGGCAAACTTGCGACTATCACGCTAGAGAGGTGGGTCTTCAGGCTTGAATAGATGACTAAGCAGAAAGGAAATAACCACAAGAGATGACCATAGGATGAATGGATGGAGTACATCAAACTTTGAAGTGCCAAAAGAGAATCCAACAGCAAAAAATCATCAGAGAACATGCACCAGGCAAATAAGCAGACAACAGACCGAAGCAGAGAAAGTTAAATTGGAGAAAGAAGCTATGACAGAAGACAAGAGGCAGAAAAAAAATGAATGTGCTGCAGTGAGGAAGGGGAAAATGGAACAATCAGTGGGAGAAATAAGAGAGTGATTTATAAACAAACACGCAAAGGAATTTTAAGTGAGGCTGAAGAATCAGATAAAGAGGTAGCATCATATAGATACAGGATATGAGGACAATTTATGTGCTTATAAAAAGAATTAGGGAAGAGCAAATAATAAAAGAAGGAAAGAAATTATACTATGAAAATAGTAAATGGTTGGAAAAGTCAGAGGAAAAGAAAGGAGGGAAGGAGAATTTATTGATTGAATTTATTTATACAACTTGCTATTTACAATACGTTGTTCACTAATGGCACTGGGGATTAGTTGATCTGCATCATTTTCCCCCTGACTTCCCAATATAAAGTTTGTAGGTTCTCACTTTTGAGACCTTTGCATTTGTCCAGACAATTTTGTTCATGATGACATCGTCTTTGCAGATAGTGCACTTGGGTGTAGGTATGCAGTGTATTTTATAAAGGTGTTCTGCAAGACAATCATGGCCAGTTTCCATTCTAAATAGGGCCACTGCAGTTTTCCTTGGCAAGTATGTCAGCTTTGTCTCTAATTAAATTTAAAGGGAGTCGATTAATTACACTAAACAACCCTTAGTGTCATTAATCGACTCCCTTTAAATTTAATTTATTACAACAACACTGTTTTCAACACTTCCAAGAAAGGATTTGTCTCTAATGTTCTTACAGTCCTTGTCTTTTAGTTTATCTTCTTCATCAAGTCTCTGCTGTCTTTTAAAATGTTGCTTAAAGTTGTTTGTTTATTAAATTAAATTTGTCTTACAGGTTTTATTTTTTCAATTGCACTGTTATTTACATGTTGATCTGCATGTTTATTGACAAAAAGTCCGACATGGGCTGGGATCCATTGCAGGGTGACATGATTTCTCGATTCAACAGCTTTAATTAAACTTATTTCTTTGATGTTTCTTGTTTTGATTTTATAATTTGCTATCCCATCTATTGCTGATTTTAGTTTGATTTCCTTTAGGAGCTTGTTTGTTGTCATTTTATACTCTTTCCAATGTGCCTTTCTGAAGTTCCATTTAGGCTTTATGTTTCCTTTTGTTTTGGATGGTTGTTGATTTAGGTTTGTTTTTGTTATTATGCTCTCTCCACTACAATGTCTTCGATTTTTTTTTTTTTTTTTTTTGTAGTTTTATCTTCTAAATCATTTGATATGATTGTGATATCTGGATTGGTTGACTGTCCTGTATAGTGTATGTAGGTTTTTGGGTCTTCATCCCTGTGCAGTATTTTCATTAAGTTGGTATCTACAAATTCTTCAATGATTATGCCAGCTTTTTATCACTTTATTATCATCTCTCACAAAGGATCATTCTATATAATAAACTCCCAGCTAAGATAAAAAATCTAAATAATAAAAATTTCAGAAAAGCTGTAAAAA
>CM060949.1:128242790-128263867 GCA_030765055.1 Mantis religiosa | reverse complement strand
AGACAATCTTTTAAGAGACAATGACACAGATGTTTTCATCATAGCTGAAGCAAATCAACATAAGGAAAAATTTTATCAATTTTTAAAATACAACACAAGTATATTAGAAAAACATAGAGAGATAGCAAGTGGTGTACCTGCTGGCATCAAACAAAGCATAAATGTAAAGTTTGAAATTGTAAAAGAAATGAACCAAGATGACACCTCTGAAATAATTAGAATAACAGACTGCAAACAAAAACATAAATTCAAAATCTATGGAATTTACAGCCCACCTCAACCTAGACATAATAGACAGTGACAATAAGACAACCATAATTGGTGATCTCAATGGACATTCTCCAAGATGGGGCTATTTACAATATTATTATATACAATACATACATATTCCTTATTCTAGTTTTTGATACCATTATCCTTATAACCATGCTAACTCAACCTGCTTGGCTCCCAGGCTTTTAGTCTTGCTGAATAGCATAGTCACCCTTCTATCCTCTACTCTAGTTTGCTATCTGTTTCCCCTTATCACAGCATATTTTCTTTTCCACTCTTTATTTTTCTCATCCACTTCTCTTTAGCTTTCCAAAACATGTTCCCTGCGTTTCTTATTTATAAATCATTCCTCAGTACGCAGTTATGACACTCGATGCAAACATAATTTAGATACACCTCACAACCAATTGAGCAAGATCATAAATAGCCACTGATATCAACAGTTAAAATTATTCAATAAGCTTCCTCTGGAAATAAAAGAACTGCCACAAAACAGATGTGTTAAAGTATTAAAAAACTGGTTTAAACAGAAAGCATTTTATACTGTACAAGAATACTTAGAATATAACATACATGCTAGTGAATTTATGTAAAACTATTGTAAATTATAGTAGTAGGTACCTAATTGTTTAATTCTATTATTACTATAGTAAAGTTAACTTACGATAATTACCAGCTTAAGCCATGCAAATAATCTGTTTTCACATAGAATTTTATATGCATTAATTTGTAAACCTTCTGTACTTGTAAATACATTGTAAATACTTTTTATAACTGACGAAACCTATTGCTTCATTAAGCTTAACGGTGAATAAAGGATTATGATTATTATGATTATTCTATTTCTGCTTTCATTTTTTCTCCGTAACCATTTTTATGACTATCAGATCACTATGCACCTTTTCCCATTTCTTCTACCATACTTCCTGTCTCCATGATGCTGGTTGTTTTACGTTCTATCAAAATATGAACTGCACTTTCTATTTTTCCACATAATTCACATAATTCCTTAAAAACATTGATCCTGTTCTAATCCAAGCCGAGAAAGAATAGAGCCAATCAGAAATGAAGAAAATTGGAGTGAAAGAATTAGTGAAAAGTAAAATTAAAAAAAGAAAGAAAGAAAGAAAAATAAATAGAAATAAGTTTTAGGAAGAAGCAGGAGTTAATTTCATGTAGATGAATTTATATTTATTATTTGGATTGCATAAAAATGAACTTGAATTATGTTTAATTTCATTAAATATTGGGGTAGAGTTAGGACAGGAAATGGAGAAGAAAAAAGGGAATAAAGACTATGGAAGCAAACACTGAATACATCAGAAAAGCAATAAAAGAGAGGTAAATAGCAACTGTCTACCAAATATGAAAAAGTTAAGTGCCAAAGGGATTTGCTTTAATTAGTGGTTTAAAGTAATAAAATATGTTACAACATTGATGTATTCTCAAATAATTTAAAATTACCATCTTGCACTATACAAAAATGTGCTTGTTCTAACAAAATACGAAGCAATATTACTTTATGATTAAACAACTGTCTTATCTACCATTAAGTACAACATTTTGGCTCTTTGGATGCAGAAAGCCCTACTTAATAACAGGATAAAACAGGTGATGGAATTTATACATTTATTTGTATCATTTGAATGTATAGTAGTGGAGGTGCATGTGCTCGAATGATATATGTATGATCGCATGATTTGTTTTTCCCTTGTTCCATTTATACCCCGCCTTTAACTACTATGGTCATATCGGAACATACTGAAGGTGTTAACTCGCTATCTTTGGTTTTTAATCATTAGATCACGCACACATTCACCCTTTCATTCATACTTCCAGACTCTGGGGAAGATGGGGAATTATCTTGGTCGGAGAAAAATCCCCACCCCCAGGAATCGAACCCAGGACCCCTAGCACGGCAGGCAGGTGCTCTACCGACTGAGCTACGGGGCCAGCCGATTGCATGATTTGTTCCTCAATGTATTGGCTAATGGATGAGAGGTATACAAGCTTTTTTACAGTATATTCTTCTGTTACCAGATATTTTAATGGTTTATATGACTGATTTAAACGTCTGAGAGGAAAGAGTGAGACAGACAACTGTAAAGAATGATTGCCCAAGGAAGGTATTGGATGTTACCTTTTATTTGCATAGCTTCTCTGACCAAATCAAAAGCTTGTCATCTGTCTCTCTTCTCTCCTAGACATTAACATCAGGATTAAAGTAGTCTGACATACATTTTACTGCATTATACAGTGGAATTAATAGTGAAGGATATGAGAGATCTATAAACCATTCAATATGTTCTTTAGCAGTAAGGTATTTTAAAAGCTTTGAACAGTAAACTGATTATGCACTTAAAAGGCCAAATTAATACCTATCTCATACACAGATATCAGATTTTCATGCAATAAAATATCTAGAATAAATACAGGCATTTATGTTGTCAGAATTTTTAAAATATGTTCTATAATTTTGAAAATATGCTTGATTGTGCACTTAAATTCAATGACCATTTTTTCCAAATGTTAAAATGTAAATTTACGTTTACTGGTTTAATTGTATGCCAAAAGGGATCTTTCCATGTCTACATACATTATGTATGAAATCGAATAGCAAAAAATTTCACTTCTTTTTGTTTCAAATGCAATTGTTTCTACTACTAGAAGCTGCAAAGGAAAAAATATTTAGCAAAAGTTAGCGTTTCAAACTAAACAGTTCTTATAATGCTGAATGAATCATTTTCACATTAATTGATTTTACAACATTTTAAGTGCACATAGCTCTAGAACCCTTATTGCAGAATATTCCAAATCTCATTTTGAAGCTATTAGATCTTATTTAATTACACCATAGAATCATTAGTTTTTTATAATTTTTAAATAAAATCTAGATGCAGTTTTTAATTATTTTAAGCATCTTTGTATTATGACAAAACTAAAATATTAACCCTCAGTCTTTTCAAGAGAAACCAGAGTAGATGATAAAGTGACAATGTTAAGTTTTTTGTAGTTATAACACAAAATATAAACACACACATGTAATAAATTGTACAAGATTTGAAATCTTTTACTAGAGAAATTTCTTCAGGAAGCACTACTTTTTTATTTCGAATAGCAGGATTTCTCTCAAACACATTACACACTTTACAATTTGACTTTCAGTATTATAAAGGACTTTATTATTCTGTCACTATTGTGTATAACTAATTTAAAAACTATGAGTTCCAAAATATATGCATTATGTGCTCAAAGCATAAAAAGTTATGAAATATGGAGCAACTTCAGAAATATGCAATTATAAGCAGTATAAAACTTATACAAACAGAGGACATTTAACATATTGAAAACTTAACTCTATATAACAAGTAAAAACAAACTAATTATTCATTTGCATCACTAATCTAATTTGTGGGGAATGTCTGTAAGCCCGCTTTGGTAGCGTGGTGGTAGCATGTCTGCCTCACGTTCAAAAGGTCCCGAGTTCGAATCTCGGTTAGGTAGAGTTACCTGGATAAGGTTTTTCCGGGGTTTTCCCTTATCCTTAAAGACAAATGTCGGGCAACTCTAAGCTCCATGGACCCCGGGATCATTTGAGCATCATTTCATCTATTTCATTCATCGTCCGATATGACTTAATGTTGGAGGACATAAATAAATAAAAATAAATAAATAAATAAAAAAAAATGTCTGTAAATCTATTGTATTTATTTCATTGCTCTCAATGGGAAGCTTCATAAATATTTAGCAAACACATATCAGCAGTAGTAGTAAAAAAGATTAATTGCCCACTATGAGTACTATACCGTGAAATTCTTTGCAAGTTATCAAGAAATACTGAACACGTCTATGCTTTAGGTTAAGCATATCAAATAAGATAGGCACAAGTTAACTCTAGTAAATATGTAATTAAGGGATATTAAATAGTCACCAAAGTGTCTGTCATATGACAACAAATTATCACTCAATTTATCCTGGTTGAAAAATGCTTGAGCAATACTGTAACTCCTAAATTTTTCAACAGAAAGTATCTTATGATGGTTGTTAAATATGACTATTTTCTACACTTCTGTACCTACTCATTTAAATCTGTGTTTATTCTCTGCAATTCGCCTATTATCTCACTTGCAAAGAGCAGTCCTTAGCTACCTTATGTATAAATGAATAAAAAAGTACCAAATGTCAAATACGTTTTGGCAGGGACTCAAGACAAACTAGGAAAGTTTGCCTGGAAATATAATACAAGTGATGAGATGGAAAGGGTGGTTCACTGTAGTTATGTATCAGTCATATATGTAATGGGAAGTGGATAAGTATAACAGGATATGGGAGTGGTAAGAAAGATCAGTGCCAGTATCATGGTACCCATTCTGTTTACTTATTTATTTTTAGCTAGAGTTACCAGTGTCCAAAAGTAACTCTATCAATTTCTATAACAAAGCTATGGCAATTTACTAACTTACAAAAAAATGTTATTAAACATACTGATTTTTTGTGTAATTATAGTAATGATTAACCAAACACCCATACAAATTTTGTCCGTTGAAAAATTACCTTAACTGAAAATTATTCTTTCTACTCTGTGTTAAAATTTGTATAAGAGACCAACCATTATGTTATTTTGTTTTCATTTCACACATATTAGGAAACTATTACTTAATCATGATAAAGGAAATCTTTTAAAAATATTGCATTTCACAGATCTATCATATTACAGAAAGCAACTAATTTCAGTTCTATGTAACACCTGTGTCTTAACATACAGCAGGTTAAAATTAATTGCTAGTTTTTCTTACAACTTGACATTATTACTACCAGCTTTGTAAAATTATGCTGTCAACATTATGATATGTACAACTTTTATTATTATTATTATTATTATTTTGTAATTTACGTCCTCCAACGTTAAGTCATATCGGTGAATGGAATGGGTGAAAGTGCTCAAATGAGCCCAGGGTCCATAGAGCTTAGAGTTACATGACATTCGTCTTTTAGGATAAGGGAAAACCCCGGAAAAAACCTTATCCATGTAACTCACCCTGACCGAGATTCGAACTCGGGACCTCTTGAACGTGAAGCAGACATGCTACCATCTACGCTACCGAGGCGGGCATCTGTACAACTGCTGTCAGGGTTGCCCATATTACATTTTTATCTGTAATAGTACAGAATCTAATTCTTGGATAGACTTTTTAAACGAATTTTTACAACTTTTACTTTAAAAGTTAAAGTTACACAAGAAAAGTAAACTAAATGGACACCACTTCCAAATATAAGGTTAATTTACTAATTCTATTATTGTTTTAGATTATTCAGTCCGGACCGGAGATCAATGAATACTACCATAAAGACAGTTCAACCTCTAAAACTAATCCAGTGCCTGGATCTTGGTATTTGGGAGCAACGCCCATACATGAATGGTGACTGACGTAAGAGGCAGTGGAATCTTAAGTATAAATAAATCACTTTGCAAAGTATCTGAACTTCTTTTGCGACCATGTTCTTGCACTTACTCAATTGTATATCTTTTATATTTCCCTGCGGCCTTGTAAACTCTGAAGGGGGATCTGCTATTTGCGATGCTGCATTCACAAATATCTAACTTCCTTAATAAATATCAACAGACTAAGCACAAAACACCAACTAAGACCTTCACACTATTCTGCGTTTTACGATTGCAACTTTGAAATATGCAGTCACTGTGCAGTACAGAACATTTACAGATATGCAGATCTCAACGGGGATTTACAAATCGGCTTAAGCCAGCTCTGACACTCTGATTCACCAATACGCAGAATACCCACTTTTTGTGCCTACTTTAAGTTTTAGAAGCGAAACTCCCTCTTAAGGGTTGGCAACATCGGGCAATCGCAACGGGTATAGCGCATTCCTCTGTGATAGCGATCTAGCCACAGGATCAAAGGATCTAGTTCAGAAAAATGCTATGAGAAATCACGCTCCCAAATTCAAGTCGCCCGTAACCACAATAGCTGAATTTTTCATACATACTAGTTGGCTGACAACTCAATACCATCATAACCGCTACCACTTAATACCGACCGACAAAATCACGAAAGAAAAAGAAACCTACCCGCGGTAAAACTCTAAGTGGCTGGGCACGCAGCAGAACCATCAAGCTAAAGATAGCCTGACAACACACGATGACGGATCGCTACCATTAACCTAAAAGATACGTTACGCGTGTTTCAGGAGCCGTTGCTGAACTTCACCGATTCAAACTTAGTTTAAAAGCATTCTCTTAGAAAATAACTTATCATTTCCAGCCGTAGCAACATAAATTATGGATTATTCATTTAATTCTTCAAACCAAGACCTTGTTTTATTGTTACTCGTCCCTTTCATCTTCTTGCTTAGTCTTCTCAAAAACACAGTAATAAATTGTCCTCGTTAGCATCTTCTTGCTCAGTCTTCTCAAAACACTGTATAAATAACGTTTGCGTTCATGAACGCTGTTCACAATCTGTGATTGAAAGTTCCATCCTGTTGTGGAAATAACTGGAATGCATTTGTTGCAAACTGAGAGCAATAGATCACCGCGTTTTGGAGGAAGACGAGAAAAATGTTGTGAATGCACCAATGTTAGCGAAAACAACTTAACTGATTTTGTACTTTTGGAACAAATATTCCACATAATCAAATTTAATTGGTGAGCGGAGCAGTATATATACTTGGCATAAGAGAACGAGTCCTGCAGGGAAGTCTGAACAACTTCTGCCTATCGCTCATTATTGCGGCACCATCGTTTGCTTGAAACATGTTTCCTTTCAACATTTCGTTATAAAACTTTATGCAACTTCTTTATAAGAACATCACTGAGACCAGTACCTGTTCGATCATGCATTTCTTCAAATCTAAGAAATTGCCACGGTTTGCTGATTCTTGTGTTTCATCATGACCTCTCAGTGCTAGATAATGGTTTCCGCAACATTTTATGCATTCTCTCACTCCGGTCAATACGTGTCTATTTTTAAGTGACTAGTTCATTGTGTTTCTCTATTGATATTTTATACGCAGAATCAATCTGAATAGTGATTGATTACAGTTCCCAATAATATAAATTTATAAGTATTTTGTAAGTGAAGTGCTCTTTGTCGCGTTCCCCCCCTTCACTTGCGTCACTTTTGCAGGAACCTTAGGTCATTGGCAAATGCTATTGTTTGTTATTATTCGGAGTTGATTTATTAGTGCTGTCTAAGTTGTGTCCACGGCTGCTTATTGGGTAAGGTTTACGGAGAGCATGCGGGTATGGAGATCTCAGTTCGTAGGAGGAGAAACAATAAGAAATTATGCACTAATAACTGTTTATTTCACTCACAGTTTACATCAAGCCCCCGGTAAAAAGAATGTTTTCACTATTGGTCCGTACAGCTGTCGCTTTCCACCCTCACATCTTCCCAACTTCTCCCCAACTGGCTTTCAGTTTCTGACCTGCATTCCTCAGCGTCTGGGTTGTGGGTGGATGCGGTCATTAACCAACCTTCGGCTTCTGTTTAAAAAAAAACTAAAGAGCATTCTTTGCATGTAGTGAAAACATTCTTTCGTTGGGACATTTTTTTACACATATGTTACATTATTTCATATACATATATATCTTAATGAGGTCCTAATAAATAATGCCTCATATGCCCTTATAAGGCAAACAACTAATTTTATTACACAGTTTAAGAAATTTTGTTTGTCTTATAATCTTCCTCCTCATAAATTCAGTCGAAAAAAGTTCATCATTTTCTAGTCACGATTTCTCCTACTCAAAGCAGAACTCATTAAATTTCCTGAAATGTTCACTATATTTACTAGATATCGCATTAAACACTGGCTCACATTTTAGCCTACCAAGACTGTCTATTAACAACAATTACACTTCACACAACTAGATTTACACAACTATTCTTGCACATTACTTTTCTTACTCTAGATTTTCTATTGAATTCTATCTTGGTTCTTAGAAAACTATTTTTTTACAATGCTTTTATATGAAATAGTATCAATTAGTTTATTGTTTCTGGTTACTATCATCACAGATGTGCATCATGATTTTTAATTATTTTCCCACACCTTTCTTTCATTCCCCCTTTTTTGTTCTTCTTCTTCTTCTTCTTCTTCTTCTTCTTCTTCTTCTTCTTCTTCTTCTTCTTCTTCTTCTTCTTCTTCTTCTTCTTCTTCTTCTTCTTCTTCTTCTTCTTCTTCTTCTTCTTCTTCTTCTTCTTCTTCTTCTTCTTCTTCTTCTTCTTCTTCTTCTTCTTCTTCTTCTTCTTCTTCTTCTTCTTCTTCTTCTTCTTCTTCTTCTTCTTCTTCTTCTTCTTCTTCTTCTTCTTCTTCTTCTTCTTCTTCTTCTTCTTCTTCTTCTTCTTCTTCTTCTTCTTCTTCTTCTTCTTCTTCTTCTGATTGGCTTCTTGGTGTATGATATTTTTTTAGTAATTCCTTATGGAATCTTCCCAGAGTTTTACCACTTTTGTCATCCATGATTTCTACGGTGTCAGTCGAAAATACCTTTGTGACCTTATATGGACCTTTAAAATATAACATCAATCTTTGGTTTTCCTTCTTAATTTTACTTGAAAGTGTTTTGTTTCTTATTAAGACTAAATCACCCTCTTGAATGTTCCATTCGATTCCTTTCTTGTTTAAATTATGTTTCAATTTTCTTTTGTTTGCCCTCTTCTTAATTCTTTCAGCCGCAATCTTGCATATCTCCTCTGCCTCTATTTCAATGTTCTCCTTTACTTTTATAGGTTGAGGACCTTTAATTCCTATTGTATCGATTATCTTTCCTTTCATTATTTCCACAGGCTTAAAACCGGTCACTGGACTTGGTGTTTCATTTAGAATTCTCTCAGTCTGCGGAATATATGAAAACCATTGGCTGTGACGAGTATTACAAAGGATTCTAAAAAATATCCGAATATCTTTTATTGATCTTTCTGCTGGGTTGGCTTGTGGTCTATACCTTGAACAAAAATATTGCTTAATCCCTGCGCCTTTGATTCCTTCTGTAAATTTGTTTCCAGAAAATATTGTGGCGTTGTCAGTTAAGATAGCTCTAATTTTTCCTTCTTCCGGAATGTAGTAATTTAGCAATTTAGTAAGGCAAGCCTGGCTATTGGCCTTTTTAAGTGGGAGAATTCGTACATATTTGCTGAAAACATCAAAACAAACTAAAATATATTTATTCCCAAATGTTGACCGTGGAAGTTCACCATGTATGTCTAGACAGATTAATTCTCTTGGTTGTTCTCGTATTATGGAGTTGCTATCGTACTGGTACGCAATATTCTTCTGTTTACATTTTTGACACGTATCACATCTCGCTATTAGCTTTCTAACCTTCTCTCTCAATTTCGGAATGTACATGTTCTCTAAAATAACACTGCAGGTCCTGTCGGTTCCAGAGTGAATAAGATTGATGTGAAAATCCATAATTATAGCTGCTTCCATACATTTAGGAATAAAAACTTTCCATTTAGGCGTAATCTTTCCATGCCTCTTATAAAGCAATCCGTCGTTTATGGCAGTGCTGGAGCTATTTTCTTCACCTAACCTGGGTGATAATTCTAACAATTTAACTATTTTCTTATCTGTCTTTTGTAGTTATCCTATTTTCTTCTCCTGATTTACCGTTTCTTTACTTAATATTATATCTAATTGTAGCACTTTTATCTCTCGTTTTGGTTTTTCTGTACTTTCTGGAATTCCAGTGACAAAATTCAGTCGAGATAATAAATCACTGAACGTGTTCAATTTTCCAGGGATGTGAACGATTTCAATGTCAAAACTGGTAATGGCATGTACATATCTAGATATTTTGGTGGAAGTTAATTTACATTTGTTTATGAAGGTTAAACTGATATGATCAGAAAATATTTTAACTTTCTTCTGATATATGTAGCTTTTAAAACGTGTCAGAGCGAAATAAAGAGCGCCTAGTTCCAGTTCAGTCACTGAAGCGTTGCTCTCAATAGAGTTCAGTCCTCGTGAAGCTGTGTCAATGGCATGAAAATCTCCATTCTCTTCTCGTTGGCCCAATAAAGCACCATATCCTCCAGAAGATGCATCGACAAATATTTCATACTTCCAGCCTTCACGTGGTCGTTCCAACAATATAGATGACGCGAAGAGTTCCTTTATCTTTTCAAAACATTCTTGAAGTTCCATTGTCCACTTCCATTTTTGACGTTTTTGTAACAACTGACGCATGGGTGCTATTTCTTGCGCATAACGTGGAACAAAACGACTATTAAAATTCAAAATACCAAAAATTCTCCTTAACTGTTTAATATTCTTCGGTGGTGGTATTCTTAAAATAGCTTCTATTCTTTTCGGATTTGGTTTCATTCCCCTTTCATTGATGACGTAACCCAAAAATTCCACTTCTTTTACACAAAAATTTGAGTTTTGAAGGTTGAGTGTCATACCGCATTCATGAATTCTCTTGAGTACAAATTTTAAATTTTCGAAGTGTTGCTGGAAATCTTCACCAATTAGGAGAAAATTATCTACATATCTAATTAAGAAGGAGTCTGCACTGTTTTTGAAAACTTCATGCAAGGCTCTAAGAAGTGCACATCCTGAGTTTTTCAATCCAAATGGTACCCGTTGGTATCTCATTTCAATACCTTGGAAAATGAAGGTAGTGTAGTCACTGACTGCTTCATCTAAGTTTATTTGCCAAAATGAATAAGTTAAATCAATTGATGATATATATCTTCCTCTAGAAAGTTTGGTAATTATTTGATTTATGCTTTTATTCTGGAAATGATCGGTTTTCATGTATGCATTTAATTTTCTGCCATCTAGGGTCACACGAAGATCATTCTTGTCCTTCTTATATGTCCAACATAAAGAACTTATGAAATCAGATTCGCTTGGTTCAATAATATTGTCATTGATCATTTCAGAAATGACGCTTTGAGCTTGTTCTCTTAGCGCTATAGGAAGATTGTTATATTTATGCACATACGGCTTAATATTCTCAACTTGAAAAGTGTGCGAATATACTGTGCACAAACCTGGTTTCTTACTGAAAACATCTGCATTGTCTTTTAGTACCTCAAATAACTTGTTTGTTTCCTGTACGTTCAGATTATGGGCTTCGGCACATTTTTTCTGCATCAATACCAATTTGTCATCAAGGTTTTCTATTGCTGTACTGTCAGTAATTAGTGAGGTTGGTTCCATCTCAGAAACAGGTTTCACGCGTGGCTGAACAACATGGTTCCTCTCGTTGCCACACGAGAGGGTAATTACCTCTTGGGCTTTGTCTATAAACATTTCCTGGACAAACAGCTCACATTCTTCAAATTCTTTTTCTTCAGCAGTCATTTCTACAGGACACATCCTTTCTTCCACAAACTTGGTATACATTTGATCCTTATCTTTGCAAATAATAAGAACTTTATTCTCAAAATCTATTTTAGCTTTATTTTCATCCAGAAAATCACAACCAATGATCGCATCACCGTTTAGGTTGTTAACTACTAGAAACATTGTTTCAAAACACACATTTTCAATCTCAACTGGTAGTAAACATTGTCTTTTTATTAATTGTGCCGATCGTCCAATGGCTACTCTGCATACTAAATTTGATGTTGGTAAGCTCATTATTTTCCTGCCCTTGTTTATTAAATGAAGATATAATTTCTGTGAACACACACTAGCTGATGCACCAGAGTCAACACTAACTAGGTATTCTTTGTCATATAATCTAATTTTGATATATGGGGTATCAAAGTCGCCTTTCTCATTTTTGTTAACCTTAATTTCGCCAGTATCAACACCATTTCTTGTTAAAGTATTGGGGTCTATTTGCGAATCCTTTGTGACGCCTCTGTGACCCTTGTCCATTACGTCACATTTCAGTTATCCTGCTCACGGTTCTCATCTATTTGCGGTCGGCCATTTTGAATAGGAGCTACAGTTATTTCTTGCTGGGTTCCTTGATTTCCACGACCTCTATTCCCTCTAAAGTGAAAATTTTGTCTCTGGCCTCTGTTTGAATTTTCATCTTCGGACCGATATCCCACGTTTTCATTCCTCCATTCTCGGCTATATCTTCCTTGAAAATGATTATACTGGTTTCTCCCACGTTGCTGATTTCCGAACGGTAATTCTCGTGCTACCTGAACAAAGTTGATTGTTTCACGGCGTTCACATCTAGGATCATTCCTGTCTGGATTATATCTAAATTGTGGCAATTGGGGTCTATATCTTTCTCTTGCAGTGTTATTATTTCTATACTGACCTCGGTATCCAGGGCTTCCATGTGACTGATATTGGTTGTGTATAGCATTTGGCCCTTGGTGGAACTGATTTCTAGGCTGATATATTTCTCCCGTTTGGTTTTCTAGCACAGATACCAAATCAACGGTTTCTATTATTGTTTTAGGTTTTGCGATCAGAAGATAGTTTTGTATTCTAAGAGGAAAGTGATTGGTTATCAAATTGATAAAGTCCTCTTCGGAAATTTTAGGTCTAAGGTGTTTGATGTATTTAGATTCATGTAGAATATAATCTGCCATACTTATGTTTTCCCTGTCAGAATACTGTCCACAACTAAGCGTTGCTCGTATTTTATGTTGTTTACTTGCATTCCAAAACCGGTTTAAGAAGAGATGTTGGAACTGTTCAAAATTCGTTTCAGGCCCCATTGATAGTTGTACCCAATTTAAAGTACGATTGTCTAGACATCTTCGAACTATTATCATTTTAAGTGCATCAGGCACATTTTTTACTCTGAAGTACTCTTGAAGTTGTTCTATGAAGCATACAGGACTGTCCTCATTTAGTTCAGAAAAATAGCTAATGGCAAATCATTTAGCACAGAGCTGTGATAATTTTGGGGAACTGGTTTGGTCAAAATACTAGTTCTATCCGTTACATTGTTATAAGTGTCTGCATTGGGTACTGATGGCCCCGTAGCAACACTTGTCTGGTTTGATATAATGGAGTTTGTTCCTCCCTGATTTAAACTATCACTTAAGTTAACAGGTTGTACATGATTGTCATTAATGTTAACATGCAACATGTTAACTTTGGAAACTAAATTCTCAATTGCTTTCTGAGAATTACGAGAAGCTGAATCCTGTTTATTTATCTCAAATTCCAATTTATTATTTATAATCTTTACCTCATCTTCTAATTTCTTTAATATTTCTTGATTAGCAGAATTTAACTTCTCGTCCCAGATTTGCTCATTTTCTTTTTGTTGTTCAATTTTCTTATCTAAACTAGACACATCACTACTCAAACTTCCATGCACAAGCTGCATATCATCATTAGTCTTTTCAATTAGACCCTTTAGCTCTGATCCCTGCCTTAGAATTTTAGAATTTAATAATTTGTCATTTTGTTCTAAATTTTTCTTAACCTATACAATCTCTTTTGAGCTCTTTACAATTTCCTCGAATAATCTATCCTCTCGGATGGACATTTCCTTACAAATTTCACTTACAGTGCTTTTCAGCCTATCCTGATTTTCTTTAGAAATCTGTTCCACCCTCTTTTCTACTTCATAAAGTCTGTTGTTTAATTGATACACCGTCTTTTGCATTTCCTCTTTGAGTTCATACCTGATTCTTTTACCTTCTTGACCCTGCATTTCTAATTTCTCATCTATTGCTTTCATTTCCTGACCATGTTTCCCTAATTTCTGATCTATTGCTTTCATTTCCTGATCATGTTTCCCTAATTTCTGATCTATTAATTTCATTTCCTGACCATGTTTCTCTAATTTCTGATCTATTGATTTCATTTCCTGACCATGTTTCTCTAATTTCTGATCTATTGATTTCATCATTTCTGTCAATGCATGCAATTCACCGTTCGACTGTTTGGTTACCGTCTGTGAATCTAAACATTCCACCTGATTTTTTCCTGTGTCATTCATACTTAATACTACATCTGGGTTAGCTAGCTGCTCGGGTTCCATATCTATTTCTGTTGACAGTGTATTAACCTCTACTGATTCTACTGTTGACGTTTCTACATCTGACATTTTTCTACAAATTATGTTCTTATTTCTTAATAACATATAGAAGCTGAAAAATCTTAAATAACTAACACACTACAATTTTATTTTGTTTAGATCTGACCTTTGCTTTTGTCCTTTTACTCCGTCCCGTAAAAATGATAACCACTGGTCCTAGATGTAAATGTAAAGTTGCTCTGAAAACTCTGCCCCTTTCTTCCTCAAGTTCTTTCCGTGTTCCCTGTTGCTGATGAGAGGTGTTGTAAAGCTGGTCGTCTATTATGTTTGATCCACTTCTTTCTCGTTCTAGTTAGCGTTTCCTAGGTGTCTTTTTCTGCTCCGCTCTCTTCTTTCTTCTCGCACTAATTCATCAACACCATCATCGTTTCTCTATTCCTTCGTGCCCCAAAGTTGGTCGCCTTTCTTTGTCGCGTTCCCCCCTTCACTTGCGTCACTTTTGCAGGAACCTTAGGTCATTGGCAAATGCTATTGTTTGTTATTATTCTGAGTTGATTTATTAGTGCTGTCTAAGTTGTGTCCACTGCTGCTTATTGGGTAAGGTTTACGGAGAGCATGCGGGTATGGAGATCTCAGTTCGTAGGAGGAGAAACAATAAGAAATTATGCACTAATAACTGTTTATTTCACTCACAGTTTACATCAAGCCCCCGGTAAAAAGAATGTTTTCACTATTGGTCCGTACAGCTGTCGCTTTCCACCCTCACATCCTCCCAACTTCTCCCCAACTGGCTTTCAGTTTCTGACCTGCATTCCTCAGCGTCTGGGTTGTGGGTGGATGCGGTCATTAACCAACCCTCGGCTTCTGTTTAAAAAAACTAAAGAGCATTCTTTGCTTGTAGTGAAAACATTCTTTCGTTGGGACATTTTTTACACATATGTTACATTATTTCATATACATATATATCTTAATGAGGTCCTAATAAATAATGCCTCATCTTGCTTCGTGTTTTGCAATTCTTCCACACCAATATTTCAGATACATACAACCAACCATAGTCCACAGAGGTTCACTACCAATAACAAACAGTAAACCCAAAAGATACTTTGTTTCTCCTCACTTGCAGTTAGCTACAATAAACATTACAAGAAGTCCTCTGTTTCTTGCCACCATGTTGCTTAAATGTAACATTATTCGGTTTATGTGCATCATTTAATTTCAAATGTTTTCTTCTACATTTGATGCATAAAAGGAACTATATTCCACTATATTCATTTTAAAACTAAACTACTCTGTACATCAAACAATTAAGTTTCCGACGACAATTACATATGCTGAAACTTCATGTAACGGGCCGAAATTAACAGGCCTTAAGCGTCACTTAGAGCGATGAATGAAGAGGAGAGCAGGGCAGTGAGGGAGGAACAACATCTGGCTGGAAATGTAAATGAAATGTGTAGTGTTTAACGCCCCCTTTTACTACATACGGCACCGCAGGCGGTGACACTGATGGTACATGAGATGAAGATGGAGCACCGGTGGAATGAGAAACCGGAGTTCCCGGAGAAAACCCGCCCCAGCGCCGTGTGTGTGGCTGGCAAGGTATGTAGAGGAGAGAGCAGTGACCGCGGGACCATGTAAACTGGCCCTACTTTCTGCTTCGTGACTAGGAGATTGGCGCAGTTGTGTACTACACTTCGAGTTGCAAGCTTCAGTAACCATTAAGGATCGTGGTATAATAAATTATTGTTTGCAATGATTATTACAATTGAATGAAATATACAGAATTTTTTTCTTGAAATTAAAAAGAGGCCTATAAATTGCATGATATTAACGGTGGAGCCTGACCCTCTTGCTCTTAATGTCAGTACGCCCTGCACATATGTACCACCTATAACTAAGAGTGTTGAGGATAAAGAGATTCTAAGAAGAAGAAGAAGAAGAAGAAGAAGAAGAAGAAGAAGAAGAAGAAGAAGAAGAAGAAGAAGAAGAAGAAGAAGAACGGGAAGCAGTATCACTAACACATTATATTACAGACATTATCACTACAGCAATATTGACTAATATTCCAGAAATAGACACACAGATTTTAACTAAACAGAAGATGAATCAAGAACAGTTGAATGTGATGCCACCAGATCAAAGCACGGCACCAACCAACAAACTTAAACAACCTTTAAGATACGTAACAATGGATCAGGGTCCGTTTTTTTGTGATAATACGTAGCAACAGCAAAAATATTAATGACTTTCACCCACTAAAACTAGGTAAATGGCTATATGTACAAGCATAGGGAGTGACACACAGTCATAAATCCGGATTTAACCAGCTAGAAGTCCATTTTGCAACAGCACAATATGCAAACGATTTCTTGGAATCGAACTTCGATCATGCTCACAACACACACTCACACATTCCATTTTACAATTTATTTGTTACGGGAGTAATTAGAGGAGTGGACTTAGATATGGATTTAGAAGAACTACGTACACATCTACAAAAAACGGGACAGCTTCCCGTGCATCATGCATACCGATTGAATAGAAGAATACAGTCAAATGGGGAAACCCAATATGTACCCACTCGGTCTATCAAAATTACTTTCAGAACCCAAACATTACCGGAATATGTATACCTGTATTATCAACGTTTTCCCGTAGATCCCTTTACACAGCGAGTAGTAATATGTAGCAATTGTGGTAAATTCAACCACCGTGCGAAATTTTCTCGTAATAGTAGACGATGCCTGCGATTTGGTCAGACACACGTGGAGGGACAATATGAATGTCAAACAGATAGGCCACGATGTGTAAACTGTAAACAGGAACACGCAGCAACGAACAAACAACACTGCCCAGCGTACAGATTAGAAAATCAAATTGCAAGCACCATAGCTAAGCTACCAGTATCGAGGTTTGAGGCACGGCAAATGGCGTCAGGGAATATAACATATGCAGATATAATGAAACGTTCAGGAGATAATCCGACAAGAGAGGAAAGGCAGGACAACTATCCTAGATTATCGGCACGAACGGACCAGTACGGACCAAACTACCCTTCAGTGGGGGCAGGGTATCCACGCAGAATAGCTCTACAAAACGCAAATGCCTGGAATAACAAAAAGCTACCCCAGCAGAGTGGAGATCAGAGTGCTGGGCACCACATGGTCGCTGGCCAGTAGAAGCAACAAGACCAATACAGACGCGGGTGACGACCAATATTGGGGGACAGAACAGGAGTCCAAGGGCCTTGGAAACGGCGATGCGGGGCGAGGCCCCGATAAAACCGAGAGAGAAGTCTCGAGAGGGACAGGTAGGGGCACGAGAAAAAATGGTGACGCAACAGTGAAGGAGTGGACCTAAGCGAGAACAGCATATAGATACTAGATTACTACAACAATTTTTCGCGAAGTTAATGGAACAAGCACCGGAACACCTCCTACACACATTAATGGGGTTACAAACCCATTTACATTTATAATTAACATAACAAACCTGAATATGTCAGATTTAACGGTGTTATACTGGAACGCCAGAAGCATTACCAGCAAAATAGCTGAGTTCCAAACATTTCTAGCGCGAGCGCGACCGCAGGCGTTCATCATTGTAGAATTATGGTTACAGACCCACCAAAGATTCCGAATCCCAGGATATAAAATATATGGTACGGATAGACAAACACATGGAGGGGGGTTGGCCATCGGCACCCAAGAGAATCTGTCGTCTACAACTGGAAGACAGATATTCGTATATCACCACACCTGGAAGCAGTGAGGGTTAATTTGGGACATATCAACCTGTTAGGCATCTATAAGACGGGACGACAGTTATCGAGAGAGGAATGGGAAACCCTGATCACGCCACGCCATAACAAACACGTACTATGTGGTGATTTTAACATCCCTAATTTCCACAACCTTAGTGCACAAAGCAGGTGTAGGCTGCCGATAGTACAGATGGCTTCGACGTACGACTGTGAATTAATATCGGGACAATACACGACCAGACAAGGGAGACCGGAACAAAGTGACACCACGCCTGACCTGATTTTCACGTCAGCGGACATGGCATCTAAGGCTACAGTTACGAAATATACTGACACTATGTGCAGTGACCACTTCCCATTCATGATAAACATTTCGACTCCCGAACACAGCGGACATTCAGCATACCAAGCACGTAGGAAGGGAGGATTTGATCCACAGCACATCCGCGAATATATAATAAGGTCAATGGAACATATCCAAGAGACGTCGGTGGAATACGTACAATTAGAAACATCACTAAGGCAATACGTGGAAGATAACCATCCGGTGACACTGCAACGACAATCCCGAATACCGAGCCCCCTGGTGCACACAGGAGTGCTCACGTCTGGTGGCGGAAAAACGACGAGCTTATGCACTATACCAGCGGGAGAGAACATGAGAGACGTGCCTGACGGCCAAAAACACAGAGGCACGAGTACACCGGAAGATGCGAAAGATCAAGAAAGCGTTGTGGGCAGCATACTGCGCATCTATTACATCGAACACACCGACGACCGTCATGTGGCAGCGGCTTAAATGGTTCAAACATTTGAGAAATCAACAGAAACCATACCCAATAACGGGACAACAGGAGTTGCAGGTACAGTACTTACATCATATCGCACCGGACGACGTGATAGGAAATACAATGGGAACCCCAGAACCGGTAGATATGGAAGATTTTCTTCTGCGTCCCATAGTGACACAGGAGGTCCTCAACCACCTGCGAGGAACCAAGGACATATCTATGCCGGGCGAAGATGGTATCACATACAAACATTTAAAGTCTATTCCCGAAGCGTGGTATCGCCTTTTGGCCAAAGCATACACAAAAATATTACATGCTGGCTACCCCCCAGACTCGTGGAGACATGTCATAATACATCCAATCATGAAACCGGGAGTTGAGGATCTACATCCCACAGACTATCGACCCATAGGAATGCTGCTTACACTACGCAAAGTATTTGAAAAAATCTTGCAGGATAGATTAAACTTTCATCTGGAAAGAAACCAACTATGGCCAAAAACTCAGTTCGGTTTCCGTAGGGGGCATGGGACAGCCTTCCCGATATACGTATTGACCACGGATATCCAGATAGCGTTCAGGACCAAAAGACAGATTCTGGCCCTGTTCTTGGATTTGTCATCAGCATATGACCATGTCTGCATACAGCGTTTAACAGAACGTCTCGCAATATACGGGATTACTGGCATTATTGGTAGACTCGTAGAACACCTATATAGGCATCGAAAAACTTCCCTGGCAACGTATATGAGAAACACAAACAGTCGGTCAACATCAAGAGGCTTGATCCAAGTATCGTCACTCAGTCCACTGATTTACGCGTTGTATGTTGGAGATATTATCTCGTCCACAAGGGTCACGGCTAGGATTCTACAATTTGCAGACGACATAGTGATATACACACCAATATCACTGGGGTCGCAGACAGACGTACAACAATTTGAGGCAGATTGCAACAAGGTCTTCAAGTATCTAAGTGATATAGGCATGGAAAAAAACTAAAAAAAACACACAGTGTACATTTCCAGAAATCAATGCGTGCATCACAATGCACACTGAGAATACAAGGTCATATAATCCGACCAGTGCGAAGTATCAAATTTCCAGGGTTGCACTTACAACAGAACCAGCAATACACAACACGAAGTTGAAATTGTTATTTCGAGCAATGGCAGCAAACCATTGGGGCATGCACCCCCGATGCACGCTGAAATTAATACCACCTTTAATACACTCCCGCCTTGAGTATGGATTATTAATGGCACCAGCACCAACCGAGGGTGTGCGTCGACAACTGGAGTCCTTCTTCTACCAATTGTATAATATAGTTTTCAGTATTCCAGGACGACCGGCGAAACTCCTCACTGCCAAACATTTCCCAACATATGACATACAAGAAAGGTCGTGGAAAAACGGATGTCGCTTTACAGCAGATCTGCTCACACACACGCAGAATATATTGCTTCCCAAACTGACTCGACTAACAGAACTAATGAGACAGGAACGGGAAGAGGATGGACATCTTCACCGTCCACTGACACGTTGTATAGTGGCATTTCAAACTCATACATACTTCTACAGGACACCGACGTGGCCCATATACTTATTACATAAGCCACCATACGAACTGCCACCCTACATTAAAGTAGACACGCAGTATTTTAAGAGAATAACGACAGATTACGAACAGGCATGGCGGGAATTTATATCACCAGTTTTAACTTCCAGGTGTACACAATCACCCGTTATCATATTCACAGACAGATCAAAACGACAACAGGTACAAGTGCAGGTATGGAATTCAGGACACAAAATGACAGGGCGACTGCATACGGATACAGCAATATATACGGCAGAAACCATAGTTATATACCGGGCACTGAAATATGTGCAAAGTCACGGATCAACAAAAGGATTTATACACTCCGACTCCCTTAGCTTGCTAACGGCACTACAAAGACCAGTGAAGAGGGTAAAACGACCCATATATGAGATAATTATACGAAACCTGTTGGAAATTTTACCGCCGATGACAGAGATCGAACTTATATGGATTCCGAGCCATGTAGGAATTCTTGGAAACGAGAGAGTGGATGAGGCAGTGCGGGAAGCCACTATCAATAAACCGGTATCAAACGAATACCTTATACCACCAACAGACATAGCGAGGAATATGACACACAATAACACAAAGACAACCTGCTCAGCCGGACAGTGTAGTAACGCCTTGAGTACTTTTATTAACACGCCGTATTTAACAAGGAAGGCGTTATCACTATGTCTTAGAATACTATTTCAAGTGGCA